>JADDOH010002586.1:0-237039 GCA_016648135.1 Agrypnia vestita | reverse complement strand
TTATTAATATGTAATTAAATAAAAAAATCATGCCACACGAACAACAAAATTTCAGTGTTCATTTGGATACACGTGTCTCTGATGAATTAAGTGGAACACGCCATCACATGCATTTAAAACTATGTATTTTTTTTTAAAAATAAATCTGAGATTTATAAATTAATAATATGTGAAAAGTATTTCGAACATTGGTAGATTTCACGTCTGTATAATATATTTAAAAAAGTATTTTAAATTAAGGTAACAGTCGGAGATAAACGGCTGCTAATATACCGGGCATAGTTTCTAATATCCTGAAAGCTAGAGAATTCCGAGAACAAATTTATCAGTGAATTGGATTCTTTTGTGGCTTCGCATGGATTGTGCGCAGGCCCCTTTGTTCCGCGCGCTCCTGTTCCCGAGGCCCACACGTCTTCCCGTTAGATTGGATCCCCTCAAAGCCAGGACTGATTAAAAACAAATATCCACAACAGCCTTCGATGTAACGAAACGAGTATTGTTATAAATTGAATATTGGCTTCACTTGAAAGTCAATTTGTTTTCTACTAAGGTTAGACTGTTTCGGAATTTGAATTGTTTTTTTTTGCGTAGGTTTAGAAGTTGGAGATATTAGTTCGTCCTTGCAGTATAAAATATTTAATATGATAAATTTTTAGAGACGAAATTATATTTTTTATGGAGAAGTAGGTATGGATGTCCTTTGTCTTTGGATTCCGGTCGCGCTAATGATAATTACAACATCAGTACCAAAGATATTTTATTGTATTGTCACGCGGGAGGAATTAATGAAAATGCTGGAATTTAATACAGATTTATTAATTACTGATTAATTAATTAAACAAACATATCAAGTCACTTAATACTATTTAACTTAACGCTATTATCTAAATTAAAATATTTCCTAAATTTATCGCTCGTAAATAGATACTTTATAATCGCTTTAACACGTTATTCATTATTCACTAGAACATTCCACCTGATTTCCGCACGTATTATTCGCTCCGATTTCGCTACGTAAGTACTTTCCAGATTATTCGCTGTCGAATTATCGCTTACCTGGCCACACTGGCCTTCGCAGCTCGCGGCTGCTTTCGCTTCTGTTCCGCTGTCAAGCGCGCTAAGAACAACCACAACTCTTCTCCCTGGCGCGTCTATTTATATCTGGCTAATGCTGATATCGAACCTTCTAGGCGTTCCTAGTATTTAGAAAAACTTTTTCGTGGCTTCCAGGCTTATTTTATTATGTTTCTCGATGCTTCCCGAACGCCGTAGATTACGGCTAGGCCGTTCTGGAATCTTCGATAGTGTTGTGATCATTTCTAACAACTGTCACTTTACATGAGTGATCAGTTTTTTACAAAGTGACAGCTGTTAGTTTATATTTTTACCTGTATATGAGAACATCTGTAACATCTCGACAATAATAGTGTTTAAACTCAAAAAAGATGTATAGATTGATAGGTAATAATAAAAAAAGGAGATAAGGTATAATTCTATTAAAAACAATTAATAAAGTGATATATAAAGAAAAATAAAACATTAAGTGAATAACATAAAGTATAACAAAATTACATCAAATGAAATAATAGTTATCAAATCAAATATGAAAGTCAACAATCAATAAAACTACAACAAATTAAAATAATTATGTCTGAAATTCAAAAAGCAACAAAATTACAACAAAATGAAATAATTGTAAACAAATCAAATCTGAAACTCAAGAAACAATAAAAATGACAGTAAAATAAAATGAAATGTAAAATTCAAAAATCTAAAAACAAGAGATACACATGACATCAATAACTAATTTATAAACGACCAAATTCGTCCAAAAGAGCTTTCTTGTAGGCGGCTAGTGTTTCCGAAAAAACATCCGATATGTTTACTAGCTATTATTACTAGATAATTGAATAGTTATAATGTGAAATGTATTCAAATTTTTAAAGGAAGCAAATACTTGGTGGTGATACATTATAATTAAATAAATAATAATAACTTTGTTATACACCACTTATATTTATTAAAAATCCAACCGGGTTTCGCTACTACCGTAGCTTCTTCAGGGATCTTAACTGTCTAAACATACTAAAGTTATGCGCTTATATACTAGTGTGAAAGGTGGAAGGACGGAGTGCCAATAGTGGGGGTAGGGGGTGGGATTATACAGGGAATATTATTATTAAGAGGGAACATATTTAAGAGTGGACTATAAGACAAATTTATTTGATTATTAATTATTTTATGATTTAAATTAATGGCTTTTCTTATCTCTAATGCCTCTAAATTATCTAATCTATTTCCTATTCCGTTTTTATGGATAATCCTAACTCCTGTGCTATTATTGAACGTGTGGTCTTCTTCAATTAAATGATTTACAAACTCTGAGAACCCACTACTTTTTAAACACCGCAAGTGCTCTTTTACTCTAATTTTTACATTACGCGATGTCTTTCCTATATAAAACGCGGGGCAATCGTTACATTTTAATGAATATACACCAGAATGGCTAAATTTATCCTCCTTATCTTTACAATTGACTAAAAATTTACCTATATTGTTATTCGTATAAAACGCGGGTCTGATGTCTGGTGGGAGATTTTTGACGCTAGAAGTTGAAAAAGTAGAATTAATAAATAAAATACGACGCCATTGGAAATCCTGATGCTTAACTACTTCATTACTGTGGAACAAAAATTTATTACGGGCTAATTGTTGCATTTTTCTGTTTAAAATATTATCTACTAAGCTAGCTTCATAACCATTATTAACTGCTATCCGTTTGATTTTGGACATTTCTAAAAGAAAGTTATCACGTGTTAAGGGGACGGATACAAGACGATGGACCGTATTCACTCACATGTCATATATTTAGTTATAAAATAAAGGAGACTCCCTTTCCACATGGCGATTAATGGCGGCAGTCTGGGATAAGCCCGGTTTAATAATGTACCCAAACTCCCATCACTTTCTTTGTTTTCGGCTGTTTTGCTCCAAATCCGCGGCAAATCCTCCGTGTTAATATTCCGACCGAACCCTAATCCCCTGAATATTTAGCAAACCGGAAAACGGGATACGGCCTCCGCGTGATGCGAGAAAATGCGTCATCTGCGACGTACATCCTGACACGCGTAGTTGTATGATTACAAAATGAATTAATGCGTTAAATAAACACTAATTGGACGTGTTGCTATCCGCAGTATTAATGACGCGCGGTTAATGTGACGTGTTCCGATGTCGCACAAATGTATGACTGATGTAAACGCTAATTTATTACCGGGTGACACGGAATTTTACTTATGCGACGGGTCTTTATTGCATACTAAAACATGCTGAAACACATTAATAATATGATGCATAGTGAAGTAACTACCTCTCTGCGTAAATATATACATACTTACATACGAGAAAAGTTACCTTTTATTTTTGAATCACTGTATGCGCAAATGCAAACTTAAAGTAAAATTTTGTAATTTTTGCGATGGGGGAGAAATAAATAGTGACACATGTCGTGCCTAGGAGAAGAATTAATGATAACGCTGGAAATTATTTAGTGATTTAATAAGCGATTCATTTATGATTATTTGACTATTAAATGTACAAAGTCACTCAAAACGAATTAAACTTAAAGCTGATCTCTAAATTATACTATTTCGCAGTATATAACTCGTAAATGAACACTTTATTATTGCTGGGTACTTAAAATTCCATACAATTTCGCTCGTAGTATTTATCGCATTTATTTATTTCGCCAATAAGGTACTTCGCTAGATTATTCACTTTATTTATCGCTTCGATTACCCCACAAATGGTCACACTGGGCGTCGTCTGGTAGCTCGCGGCCGACTTCGCCCAGTAACTATCTGTTAAACATGACCACTCTTACGTATTTATATCCGAAAATGCTGGTGTTTTCGTACTTTCTGGATTATTCTAGTGTCGTTTCTGGGCGTTTATAGACGTTTCCCAAAGGTCGTAGATCACTTTACATTATAAGGTATTCGAACAGTGTGTAAATTCTCTTTAGCGTGCCATTCCGTGACAATAGAAATAAATAAATAAAAAGTATCACTAAAATATAGGATTAAATGTTTACGCATTCGTGGTAGGCTGGGTGTCACGGACATAATGAGTAAACAGGATAACGACAGCCGAGATGGTACGGGCACATAAGATGGAGACAACCAGACCACACGGTGAAGAAGGGAACGTCTTTGGAGCTTCATCGAGTCATCCAGAAGACCAAAATTCGTGGATGACTCAATGCACCAAAATACTGCAAAAAACGATATAGATGAAAACGACACCCAGAACCGAAGAAGTTACAGCCTGAGAACGAGAAGAGCTGACCCCAATGCAATGAGTTGGGACACTAGAAGGAAGAAGATGTAATATGTAAAATATAAAAGTATGTGTAAAGAAAATGTAATAAAAGTATATCAGTGTAGTGTTTAAATTGGATTATGGACAAGGGTATCCGTTATTCCTAGCCCAGTTCACTTCGAATATCTTCATGGACAGAGTAAGCGGGAAAAATTGAACCAGTGACAAAAAAAGTTGATAGTCTTCTATTTGCTGATGACGTAGTAGCTAAATCATTTCAGTGCCGAAACCACATGAGCAGGCACTAATATTGCATAGCAAAAACCAAAATTATGGTCATCAAGATAAATGAAGGACAGCAGTATAATCCAGATTCGAGGACTGAAATAAGTTGATGCATTAAAATATTTTGGCGAAGTTACCATTCCAAAGGACACGAGACAGGACAAAGAAATGCTCAAAATATTAGGCTCAGCTCAGTTATAAGGTCGATTTTTTGGTCATGGCACTTCAAGAATATATAAGAAGAAAGTATAGCTATATTCGAGAAAGAGACAATTTTATTTGACCGCTTCGACTTTAAATTAAAAAAAAAATACTTGAGATAAGTACAAAAGCAATAATAATAATAATAATAATAATAATTTCATATTGATTCCAATTATAACGTCCCAAAACATTGAAGGTAAAAGCCTACCTGGAAAAGTACATAGAAGAGCTTTGAAATTGCAGTGTAATTTCATTGTATTTGAACACAAAAAAAAATTGACTTGTGTTGAAATTTAGATTCAAACTATTTGGATTGCATCAAATAATATTTTTTGTTATTGTCTTCTTTAAATTTGTGAGGACGCTATATTTTTTTGTGCCCTAAAACACTATGTATGTATGCAATCGCGCAGGATAGAACATTGCATGCGAGATTTGACAATTACATTCCTGTGAAAAATATGTGATCAAATAAACTCATTAGCATGCTTATGATATTTTCTTCTGAATACCCAGAAAAGTCAAACTAATGTATCTACGTTTTCATACTTTTTAGAAATTAAATTAAATTATTCGGAAATTACAATGTACTATAATTAAAATGTGTCCTTTTGAGACTCGGTGGATACGTACCTTAAGAAAATTAGTAAAAATATTTGTACCTAGTATATACCTACTTCCACAATGTAAAATGTAGAATATTTTTTTTTAAGAAATAAAAGTCTGAAATGTCAAAAATAAATATAATGCATATTCATTCCTTTCTTTCTTGTCGATGAGTTAGAATTTACTGTACCTGCTTTAAGACTTTTTAAAATTTATGTTTTGTACTACGTCATAATATGATTTTAATTAAATTATAGAGTTTGTTTGTTTATTTATCATTTCTCTTATTCTACGTGTACTAATCTCCCCGTGGAAGCTTTAATATATTTTTTAATATTCTTCTGAAGTTATTTTGTTGTCTTTCAAGACGCCTACAAAAGAATACCATCTCATTCTTTAAATTATTTAAAATAAACAGATAGCAAAATAAACAATATTTTTTCATTACTCCATCTAAATGCGCTTATCAGGCTTCATAATTTTTTTTTATTAACTTAATTTCAATTTTTAAAAAAATGTCTCTTCTCTTAGTGCCTTATCAGGCTCCTTTGACAAGGCATCCCTGTCTGGCGTAGTCTGGAATAGGTCTCCGACGGTCCTGATGCCAGTCCACTCGCGAATGTTGCGGAGCCATCAGAGTTTTTCTATACCCTTCATAATTAATTGAAGCAGCCTATTGTTATCACTTCGTTGAATATAGAATAGGATGTTTAAACATTCCCAAATAAAACAAAACAGCCACACAACACCATTACACTTATCTAGGTATCAAATATTTCAATAACTTACCAATGAATATCAGAAGTGAAGATACTATACAAAATTCAAGAAACACATCATACAAATAGAATACCTATACAAAACATAAACTATAAAACAAAAAATAGTTAGAATTTTAAAAAATAATGGTATTCTGAAAATAATTAATGTACTTGAGTCACTAATATTTACCTTATAATGTTTGTATTTCTCTAGACTGTTCCATTATTGACTTAAACATATTTATGCTTTTATTTACCTACATATCATGTACTCCTGTCCCCAAACACAAGTTTTACTTTTCTGGGGACAGTTAAACATGTATAAAAAAATGTAATATTCACTATAACATGTATGTGTTATTTTATGTTCAATAAATATTTCAATTAAAAAATAAATAAAAAAAATATGACCCAAGTATGCGATTTTCCCACGTTTTATTGTGGTGACCAGCTCGCGCTCACCTGTTTGCTCTCCTAAGCACCTCCGTAGCAGAGTTAGAAAATTTAAGAAAGTATATTTGTTTACTTTGGTAGAAAGCAGTAACTTTGTGGTTTGACACATTAAAATAAATAAAAACACTTTTCCTTGTATTAAACCACGATTTATTGTCGTGCCAACCGGTTTCGCTTAATCTTAAGCTTCATCAGGGCAACTTAATAACTAATAACTAAATAATAAATACAAAGCAGTGCACTTATATATACTTATATATAATGAGGGAGACAAAATATAAAATTACATAGAAAAAAGAGAGTACATATGAAAGAGACAAAATATAAAATTACATAGAGAAAAGAGAGTACATATGAAAGAGACCTAATATAAAATTACACGATAATGACAAAATATCGAGAGATAAGTATATGGATTAGAGAGAGACAAACTACAAACAAGTGAGACAACAATATACCAGTACTTATGAAAGAGAACATAATATAAAATTACACGATAATAAAAGGTGGACAGACAAGCATATGGACTAGAAAGAGCTAAATTACAACAAAAGACTGAACGCCAGGGGAGTGAAAAGTAAAGAGAAAGGTATATGAGAAATTAGTAGGATTTATATGGGTAAAATATTTAATATAGGACTGTTGGATAAAAATAATTGATTATTAAGTATTTCACTATTATTGTTGACTGACTTTTTTATTTCCAGAGCTTCTAAATTATCTAATCTAATTCCCAACCCATTTTTATGTAGAATATGAACCCCCGTGACGGCAAAAAGAATGATTTTTATCAACCAAGTGATTGGCGAATTCAGAAAATCCATTACTACTTAAACATTTTAAGTGTTCTTTAACGCGAATATTAATATTACGAATTTTTACCTATATAAAAAGATGAACAATCATTACACGATAATTTATACCCGAATACTTAGATGATCGTCTCGATCTTTTGTATTAATTAAAAATTTACCTAAATTATTAATTGTATTAAAGGCTGGTCTTACTTCCGAAGGAAAGCTATTTACACAGAGGGAAGAAAAATTATTGATATATAATATTCTGCCCCGTTGGTAACTTATATCTATATTGGATGCAGGGGTAGAAAACAAAAAATTATGAATTGCTATTTGTTTGAGTACAAATCTAAAAAATTTAAAGATGATTTAATACTTTGATTTGACACTATCATCTTCTGCTCTATTTCATTTCCAACTTGCAAAATACTTACAAGGGATAGGGGAGTGACCAACGCAAAGACGATGTAACGGGATGTATCGCGTTCTACTGTGACCACGAGGTCGCTGAAGAAGAATAAGAACTGCTAACAAGTACCGTTAATGCGAGGACAGGCGCATGAATAAGGTAGCAAAGTAGGCTGCACGGCTGGCAGGATCTTCCCCGCACATGCAGTGCATATTTTATTAAATCCATTTCGTCCAAAGGCAGACACACGAGGAGGGGTCGTAAAATCAAACCTGTCGTTTTGAAATCTCCTTACGTTTTGCGCGGGGTGCGAACTGAGGGTGGCTGGGGCTCCGTAAATAATCTAGAAAATGTCTCGGAGAATACTTCGCCTCGGGCAATAAAATATTCATAGTTTGCTCAAACCGGCGAACACGACGGCTCAACTTCTTATAAGCGACTTTTTTGGTATCCATTTTAGTCTGAAACTGTCAAACAATGAAAGTCTAGCATTTGTAACTCGCCATTGTGAGGCATGTGATACGGTCTCTGATGTCGCGTTTATTTATTTTAGACTGTCACGATAGTCTAAAATATAAGTAACTACACATTATCGAATGATTTCGAACATTTTACATGAATTTACTGAAGTATTCTCGAAGAAACCATACTCACTGGAATTGTGGAGAAATCAGTCGATCATTCCCGATGTTTCGCAAACTAACATTGAGTATATAAGGGAGAAAAGGCAGATGCGCAATTCAGAGGTGTTTTGAAACGAGATGCACAACCATATAAGCTAGCGAATTGGGAATCCGCGCTACGAGTATACTATAAATAATTACTTATTTACTATTACTTATTTATTTTACTCTACTCTTTTTATTTTACTCTATTCTTACTTTTTTTTTATTTTACTACTTTATTTAATTTTACTTATTTACTTTACTCTTGTCTATTACTTATTTGCTATTGCAAAGTATCTAACTACGTATATGTGAAATATGCAGGAAAGATAAGTACTGCGAATCACAAAATCGATGTAAAATAAAGAACGGAACGATTGACTTGGTGTCCAATAATTTAAGTTAATAAATAAACTTTTATTAATTTCAAGGGTTTCATTAGACTTCCACTGATAATATGAATATATACGATAAACCCTCGATTACTGAACCGATTGAGGAAAGAGTGTATACATAAATACAAATTAATGTCTTTTCATTTATATACAATCCTTTTACCGATCATTTTTACTCATATTTTGCACAATTACTCTTTAGGAGTATTTATCCCATGCGTTTATCCCAGCGTAGCTAGGTCGAGTGACAATATAGGTATGTATACACATACTCGTGTATTACCAGCGTAGAAATATTAAATACTTTTTATACGCGCTTATAAAAAATAGTAATCGAATATAAAAAATAAGTTAAAACTGTTTTGGGGACTTTACACTTCATTTAAATTTATTCATTTTTTATTTCATTCATACTTAAAAATGTTTTTAACCAATAGTTTTTAACCAATACGCTCTTGACCTATTTTGGAAAATTTTACGTGCATATATCGTTTTAAGATTTAAACAACATTTTATAAGATCATAAAAAATCTATAAAAGAAAATCAAATGCATTAGAAAACATTTCAAATAAAAAGGTATTGGATAAAAATGCGAATGGTGTTGTATAATTTATGCTTTAATTCATAGTAAGATTTCTCTTACGTGATTAATTAATCAAAATATTAATTAATTAGATAAATTTCTGGGTTCCAATATTCGCTGTTGCAGCGCCTTCGGTAGGTATCTGAACCTCTGTTGAGGCCGCATATGGGTTTCCATTAACAACAAACTTATACTAAAACGTACATTAAATATACGTTCAATATTAAAGCAATTTGAGGGAGCGCTCAGGATACAAGGCTGGGACGTTTAGGTGCTGCATCGCGCTTAAAAGGACTTTGATGCATGCAAGTCTTCAGCGAACAAAGTTGCCAATACCAGTCATAAGGGATCAAGACGAAGCGATGAACTTGGGCGGAAATCATTTCCGTCTGACACAATGCCTCCTTTCAACACCAGATCATGAGTTCTGATTTTTGTTTTATTTATGAATATTAGAAAACTTAAAACACCTCTTTTAGTAAATATATTAATAAATGATAACTTTGTTAACTTTCACTATTTATTTATAACGATTTGAACGTTTTCGATGTTAACGCATCATCTTCAGTAATGTTACTAATGCTAAACTTAAGCTAAAGAACGGTGTGAGGAGTGGGGTGGATATTGGAGTCCGGTGAGTATGTGGGCGTGGTCATTAGGTGTAGAAGTGGAGACGTAATAGATGGTTTTTGAATAATGATTACATTTTTATGGGTCTATAGATTAGTTTTATCTTCTGCTATGAAAAGTATAATTTTTATATAAGAGATTGATTTATATACATATATAAGAATTACTCACGACTTTAAGAATCCACAGTCTTAAAATTGTCCACATTACGAAGTATCTTGGAGTAATCGTCAGTTATTAGGACACCTTATTATACAACACATGTTGCAAGAACCAAAAGAGTGCAGAAAAAGTTTCTACGTATTTTGTCCTACAGAGCTGGTCGATACAGTAATCTTCACAGCTACGAGGATCGTCTTGCATTTTTAAAAATACACAAATCGGAAAATATTCGATCTTGTTGTGCTATGCAAGATTATGGATTTTATTTATTTACTTGACATAAATTTGCATATGCAAATAGAGAATACGGGGTATACGAAACCTGGAGTTCTTTAGAATAAGTCAGCATCCTAATAATGTAACTCATTTTTCTCCCATCCATGACTGTGTCTAATATGTAATACGTATTGTACTGACCCTAACATTGATTCTGATATTCTTGCAGATAATCTATCATAATCTAAGTCACACAACATCCATTTTCTAGATAATAATCTGAACCCATAGAACACCTAAAATGAATTATTTCTTTAAGTATTCTTACTTAATGACACGAGATTGACACACTAACTTAATACATATGCATATGCATGTCTTGCATGTTGCGGTTGTGTATGAGATTTGCTCTCGCTTTGGAATTTCTCGTATGGTCATAAACTATTAGAACGTGCACCTTTCTTTCTACCATCGATCATATACAATATATTGCACATAAGTTGTATATTTTTATTGATTTATTTAATCATTATTACTAAATTACAATTTGTATACTTAAAAACTAGAGAAAGTAATGAAAGTTACTTATTTTTATGGTATTAATGTCATATCAAAGCTGTATGTATATGGAAACAGGAGGGCAAATTTAGCAAAGTATTAAAGAGATTATTTCTGATAACATGTAAGTCAATATCCAATATTTCATAGAAGAAGCGTGCAGCTATGAAACTGACACTAACACCCGTATTTTCAGGTAAACAAAATATTTATAATATTTTAAGGCTTCAGTCGGTATGTACTTGGCATTGATTTAATATTTGGACATTTTGGATGACGACAATAATAGATATGGTAAGATAAATTGATTTCTACCAACTTACAAAATAATATTGTAGGACTCAATTTATAAAATATTAATGACGGCAAAATTGACAAAGTGTACATTGTTATATGTACACTTTCTCAGAACAGACATATTAAAATAAAATATAATAAAAATAAATAAATTAAAAAGTTGGTGCAGAGTGCATTGGGATTGTCTAAGCGTGAATTTCGTTACGTTTTTTTTTTTCTTGATTCTTATTCTTTACTAGCTGTTCGTACCCAGCATTGCAAGAGTTAAGGATTAAGTTGAAAATAAATTTGTGGGCGGAAACAAAGGTTCGATTCAATCGGTATAGATTTGTATCTAAAATATATCAGGGGGAGGAGAAAGGGTAAAAGGGGAGGGAGGAAATGTGACTTTTGTTTCCCGCCGGGTCCTAAAGAATAAGTTTGCAAATTTTGAGTCCGATCGGTCAAAAGGTATAGATTTGCATTGAAAATATATCAGGGGGCGGGGAAGGGGTAAAAGAATAGGAGGGAAATGTCGCCTACGTTACCCGCCGAGTCCTAAAGAATAAGGTTCCAAATTTTGAGTCCGATCGGTTGAACGGTACAGATTTGCATCGAAAGGGCAAAAGAATAGGAGGGAAATGTCGCCTACGTTATCCGTCGAGTCCTAAAAGATATATTCAAATTTCCAAAAAAAAAACAGATACATAGATAGACATTTAGTTTTATAGGTATAGGTTATTCTGAAAAATTGTCATTTATTCGGTCTTAAAAATGAATGTTTAGCGTGATAAGAAAAGTTTTCTTAAAAATGCTGGGATATTTCAATTGTACAGCTGAGTTGAGAAAAATTACACTACGTCACGCAGCGGCGAAGCCTCCAAGTGGCGCAGCTCGCACCCCTCGCTGGGCTAAATGTTTAGTGAGCACGCATCCCCTGGACCGCCACCGGCCCTCGGTAGGGGATTAATTATCTGGGGGCAGAGAATGAGGATACGCTGAATTTATACAAAACTTATGAAATCATATTACCTATACAAGGTTTTGAAATTCTTTTTCTAATTTTTCCTTATATTTCTGATATACGTGATCTTCTCTTAAGTTTGTCTTGTGAACGCGTTTAAAATATATATTCTATTACAATAATACATGAACAAACTATCACATACACTCATCACTGCCAAGACTTCACAGACTGTTTAAACTGTAAGGACGTCTCTTTTTTTACATTTTTTTCAATTGTGCTATCAACCGTAATGCACACACAAATAAACAATGTGTAAAAAGGCTTTATATTCATTTTAATATAATTAGGATTTCATCATTTTTATATTCACAAATTTACTGTCAATTTTTTTGGGATTGTCCAACGGTATGCAGATATCTAAAGTATTGAAAAAAATTAAAACTTTCATGTCCCTTATCTTCTTTTTATAGTGCCATTTCCTATCTGAGGTCGGCAACAAACAAGTCAGTCGAGTTACGTTGGTACCAGTCCCTCAAATTACACAACCATAATACATGGTGTTTCAATAATAATAAAAATAAAAATGGATAATTTCTATAGCACCATTTTCGTTAAAAAATCACCTCAAGGGCGAATTATACAAACATTGTTTATTCCTACACGAGTATTTAATTTAATGGAAATTATTTTACCAAAAGGTGCTTTTGAGTCTTTTTTTAAACACTGTTTCTGATGCATTGAGAGAAGAGAGTTCCACGCCTTTGGACCTGCCACCGCAAATGCCCGTTGATTAACTAAACTTAGTCTTCTGGCAGTGGACGATCGGTTGTACAACCCTTCCTGCAGCTGAAGTAGTGGCTGACTTCAGAGTTTGGCGTCTACTATTTAAGTCGTCTGGGATGCAGAGCTCTTGAATATAGAGAGGCGCCATATTATATGTCACCTTGTTAATTATCCAACACAACTTAAACTCTTTGAGGAAAACGAAGCCAATGTAGTTCATGCAAAATGTGTGAGAATTTCTTCTCGTTCAGCTAATTTATACAAACATTGATTATTTACATAATGTATAGTCTATTCTAGTCCATAATACTTAACAGGAATTCACCTATTAAGTATTATGGACAAGCTATATTACACTTTTTATTAAGTTATTAACCAGATTTTATATAGAGGATAGGCCATTTTCTGGGGGATGGTCCTGTTAACAACCTGTGATTAGACAAGAATGGTTTTCCAGGACAGAAGAAAGTGTGGCGTTCTATATTCCCTTGTATAATGTAGAAATGTACTAGAAACGACATGATGGTCAGATAGTTAGTTCATTTATTATGTCTGGAATAGTATAGGTTCACGAAAACAGAAATAAAAATATTCGAACTGAAGCAATTTTATATTCCAGATTTAATGATACGCGTAATTCTTGAAAATAGTTTCGTTGACTGAATACTATTTTGCAAAGTAGAATTCCAATTCCGTAAGCAAAACTTTTCTTGCTTTCTAAAAAAAAGTCGCAAACAAATTTTTTATCGTTCGCTTTCTATTTTTACTCCCCTTTTTTTAACTCGTAGCGTCTGCTTGCTTGACGAAAAATTTTGAATCGATTTTTAACCCTTTTCCCATGATCAAATCTAGCTGAAACTTTGCAGGCAGACTCGTGGCGACGATCAAAATGATCAATCAAATTTTCGTAAAAAAAATAATTATAATATAATTTTGAATATTTAGAAATTTTAATGGTTTTTTCACACAACTTAGTAAGTTGTATGGAAATTCCGACGCTTCTGGTAGACACTACACCTGATTATAGTATAAATTTGTTTTTTTCGAAATTTTTTATTACTCCCTTTCGTAGCGTCGTCCGACCGAAGCCCAACGCATAGGTTAAGCGCCAAACCAGTTTCCACTTGTAAATGAGAAAGGGAGTATAATAAAAACTTGGTTTTTATGGGTTACTTTTTTACTCCCTTTCTTTTAACTCGTAGCGTCTGCGGTTTGTCTGCCGGAAAAACTTTGGATCGATTTTTAACTTTTTTCCCGTGATTCAATCGAGATGAAACTTTGCAGGCAGATTCGTGGCGACGATAAAAATGATCTAAAAAATTTTCTTTCAAAAGAATTTAATAATTATAGTATAATTTTGGATATTTCGAAATTTTAATGTTTTTTTCAAACTGGAATCAATACAAATGAGTAATGATCCCTACGCGTACAGTAGGCACGAAACCTGATTCAATGAGAAAAGGAGTATAATAAAAACTTTGTTTAAGGGTTATTTTTTTCTCCGTTATCCCCGAAGAAAGTTTATACGTTGCGTAAATATTATTGCGACTGTCGCCTAATTGTCAATTCTTCAAGCATTCTTCGTAATCAAAATATAAAAATCAGTGTCCACCTATTAGTTCTCCATATAATCCTACACCCTTTGACTGATTACATCCAAATTTTGCGTAATTACTCTATGTAATCCTGGACAGAACATGGTTACCAGCATTATTTTTTTGGATACGCTCCGAAATAATTGTTATTATTTGATTGAATTGCATCCATTCCAATTTTTTTATTATCACTCCTTAGGGCCCTGTGTAAAATGTGGACACTCCCCACTAGAGAGAATTTTGTATTTATATATTAAGTTCATCATTAATAGCTGTCTCACTTGTCAGAGGATGGCTGTTCTCCCAGATGATAAGTTCTTAATAATAATAATAATAATAATAAAATTACATTGTGTAAAGTGATCCCTTAAGCCAGTCATACGATAGGTCGCAAGCCCAATGAATACCCAAAAAGACTCTTCCATACCTACATCCTATATAAAAAGTCGTTTTGTTTCTATGAGACATCTATAACATATAATGTTTTTTTTTTTGCATTACAAATTGCTCCATTTAAAATGAAAGTATATCTTGGAGTGAGTATCTAAATGGAGGCGATCCGCTGCTTGATGCTTTCAATGCTATCATTAAATACATCGACATGATCGCTTAGTTCATTTAGGAGTTATGGTGTGCTTATTCATTACGTCCGTTCTGCATTTTGTGACATGAAATAGCGCGTGACCTCGATTTCGCAAATAATTATTTGGTATAAACAGGGCATAATTCTCTAGCAGGTTCGGGGCATCAATTTTATTTCTTAAAATTTTAACCCCCAACATGACTAGGCCCTCCTGTCTGCGCGACTCGAGGCTGCGGTGGTTGCATTCCCTCAGCAGTACTTCATGGTTCATGAATTAGGAGATTCTCCTGTTCTGCGCACGTATAAGTAGCGCAAGAATTTCTTTTGAGTCTGCTCAATCATGTCGATGTATTTCCTTTCGTGTGGGCTCCAAACTGCCAGTTCATATTCCAATTTTGAACGAATGATGAAATTGCACATTTGGTCGATGCACAACTCATTAGAAAATCCTTCTGTTATATTATGTGTTACGAAACCTAAAAGCTTATAACATGTTGTAACTAGTTGGTTTATGTGACTTGAGAAAGTCAGTCTGGCATCAAAGACTATACCGAGATCGTTGATCTCAGCAACGCGTGAATTTTTTTCTTTATTGATCGTATAATCGAACTTTATTGGTGTTACTGAACGAGGGGATAAAATCCAGTATTGTGCCCTGGAAAAAATTTGAACATACTCAAAATATTCTGAATAAAAATTAATTTGTTTATTTTTAAAGCACCGTTTAATGATGTAGATTATTCCAACTGCGCTGTTTATTCAGTTCATTTGTAGTTCTAAGAACAGCGAGGTGTCCAGTTCTTTACTGGAACTGTTAAGGTTCTGAGCTCCGCGTGCCTCAGGAGGCAGCTCCGTCAACTCTGTGGACTTCTAGTAAAGGGTTGAGGCCTTGTGGTCCTGCAGACCATTGTATGATGTTTCTCCCAGCATAATCAATTATAGAGGTCTCATTAGCGACATTGGCGATATTAGAACAATTAGCGACATCTGTGCGCATTTAGGGGGAATGAAAATGCTTTAGGGCAGGCCGCGCGGAGGATGGTTACAACTCACATATAAAGCGTGGCACGTAATTTAAATATATACAACTTCCAAAAATTAGTAGACATGGTATATTCTATCATGGGTGGAAAAGGCGAACGTTATATTGTGTAAAGTGATCACTTAAGTCAGCCGTATGAAAGGTCGTAAGCCCTACGTACACTGTACACCTAAAAGACTTCCATACCTACATTCCCATAGTAAAAATACAGTTTCGTCTCTGTGAGACATCTATAATATACATTAACTGATTAATGATGTCTCTGTGACAAAAATCCAGCACTGTTCTGAAAGATTTGAACAAACTCAAAAAATATTCTGAATGTTTCTCTCCATTGGTAGCTTCTTCTGCCATGGCTGTTGTATGAGATGCCAAGCTGTTTAGAGATTTAGAGTTACCATTGTAACTCTTTGAGGAGTGGTGTTATATTTCGCACGTTTTATCAGCACCGATAACTGGGCAGCAGTGTAAAAACCCTCCGCAGTATAAGAATCTGATATATTGGATGGCCGGCGTTAACGGCATTGCAAGTAAATGATTTAATTTGTACATTAACCCATTACAGCATAGCGTCCGATAAATCGGACGCAAGTAAATTTAATATATTTGGTAGAAAAACTAAATGATTTGGTAGTTTCTTTGTTTTGAACGATAGTTCAATATTTTTTTTATATTGGGAACCCCATTTGAAACGGTTAAATACCATATTTTGCTTGTTATTTGTCATTTTCGAAAATGGCGGATCATGGTCGGGCTGTTTTAAGAAAATGGTTAGCATTATTTTGTTTTTCTTGTAATACTTACGATAAAAAATTTAAAAAATGTATAATATTTGATGAAATAATGTGTACCTATGTAAAAATAAGCTTAATTTTATGTCAAAATTGTTACTTTGCTTCTTATGTATGTGATTTTGATGCCGTCCGATATATCGGACGTTATGCATAGCGGGCTCTAAGGTTTGGTGTTTGATAAAATAATAAAAGACAACTTTTACAGCTTGAAGGTGCACGACATTTTATCGGCTTTAGAATGCGAAGATGACAATGATACCGCGGTGAACCTTATTTACGTTGAGCCACTTATTGAACGGAGTGGTCAGGCTACGGATGAGAACAGTGACAAGTCTGACGATGAACATGATGCCAACCTAAGCCATTTGGGACGCACATTGATTCAAAGTAGATGTGATCTACAACGATTACAAGCAAAGCGAGATGATGCTATCTATGCCGTCAGTATCTTCAGGTATCCAATCATCAAATACTGAAATTTTGCAGGCACCTTCATCGAGTGAAGAAAGCGATTATGAAGATAATGAAACACTTTCTTCTCTAAAAGCGCGTAATAATCCACCAAAAAAGTCTTAGGCTAAAAATAAAAGAAAAATATTATGGAAAAAACAATTACCTAACTTCACATGCCCATAATACAGCACACAACCAACATCAGAAAAAAGTCAAAATTGTCAAGACCCCTTAGATTATTTCAAGCTCTTTTTTCACAAAGATTTAGTAAGACACATTGTAGACCAAACAAATCTTTAAGCGGGTCAGAAAAATAAAACTTTGATGATTACAGAAGATGAAATTTACGTTATTTTCGGTGTTATGTTGTTGTCGGGCTATGCCAAGTTACCAAATAAAAGACTGTATTTTTCTAGAGATAATGATGTGCCGAAAATTCATGCAGGAAATATAAGATATAACAGATTTGAAGCGATACTCCAATCTTTACACCTGAATGATAATACATTATTATCAGCTTCTTCTGACAGGCTGTGTAAGTTGCGTCCACTGCTAGATAGTCTGGGTGAATCTTTCTGAAAACACTATGGATTTTATGAGTATTATAGCGTCGACGAAAGTATGATCCCATACTATGGAAAACATTATGCCAAACAATTTATTAGAGGAAAGCCGATAAGATTTGGCTTCAAAAATTGGGCTATGTGTGCCAGCACTGGTTATATGGCGGCTTTTAGCGTGTATACAGGGAAAACTGCAGAAAAGAAAGATTTCGGATTAGGCGGGGATGTAGTTCTCACTCTAATAGAGCTCGGAAAGTTACCAGCCAAAGTGGCATAAAAATATACTTTGACAACTTTTTCACATCTTTGTCATCGAGACATCTGCGAGAGTAAGGCTACTATGCAACTGGCACAATACGGGCCAACCGTGTTGAGAACTGTCCACCAAAAGTTAGCGGACAGTTTTCTAGCCCTAAAGAAGTGTATGGTTCCGTTGTGCATAGCGTCCGATATATCGGACGGGTCATAAAATCATAACTACGTATATATGCTATGTTTTTTACTAACTGGATCTTTTATATGACCCCAACTGTCCATTATTTAACATAAAAATTAAATTTAGTACTAAAGCAAACTTTATGCAGTAATGGGTTAAGGTAAATTATAGAAGTCTCACAGAGACGAAGCTATTTAGAAGAGAAACGCGCATGAAAGACTTTAATACGATGGCCCAGGATTTACGACCTGTTTGAGCTGGCTTAAGTGTTCTACACAATGCATCGTTCATTCCATCGTAAGAACATCCACACATTATCAATTGTTTGAAAGTTGTATATATGTTCCAAATCTGAAAATTTTTATTTTGAAAACATGTATTTGAAGAGACTGTGCTAGAGACATCTATAGTACTTCTCGTGAAATAATATACACACATAAATTTCGCAACTGGTAATAATACTTCTATAACTTTAAACTGGAGTATTAAGCAATATTCTTGTTAATGTATATATGATATTTTTCCGAATTCAACATTTTACCTGAAAATCAATATTTTAATTGTGAAGTCTTATATAATTTGTTTTAATTAATAATTATCTCTCTGTGGATAAAATCCTGTAATTGTTTTTTCAGAACATATATATAAGCATATTGTTATTTAATTTGTATAGGTATGTCAATACCCAGTTTTAGAATAATTTCTTAACATATTTCGTAATCATTAGAAATTTCATTTTCATGCTCCCACACCCAGAACCGAAGAACACACAGCCTGAGAATGAGAAGAACCGACCCCAATAGCCTGCCTAGGCAATGAGTTGAGACAGTGCCAAGAAGAAGAAGAAGATTAATAATTTCATTAATTTGAATGGCGTATCCTGTTTTTTTGTTTTTCATTTTATTTCCCGCTATAAAAGGTTTAAAGCATCCGTAATTACTTTAAGAGATTAAATAATTTCAATGAAATATACAATCAATATTGAAAATGTGATGTTTATTTCTATTCGCTTAACGAACATTGATTAATGATTGATGAATTACTGATGTAAAATAAGGGACCTACATTTAATAACTAAATAAAATTTAATTTAAATCTAATCTGTAAGTGCTTATTTGTTGAATGTTTTGTATTGACGATTTTTACCTTAACTCCTTACAGGAGTCAATATCATTTTTTCTCTTATATATTTGCGGGAAACAAAGTTAATGGTGCACTAAATGCAATTATGGCCAATAAGAATCTGTTAAAAGAAGCAAGACTAGCGGTACATAATGGCGTTCTAGTGCCAACCCTTATGTATGAAAGTGAAGCCTGGAATTGGCAAAAGAGGAATGAAAGTAGACTGAATGCTGTTGAAATGCGGTCACTAAGACGCTTGTGTGGAAAATCTTTAGCCGATAGAGTGAGGAATGAATTGAATGAATGAATCAAATTAGAAGTGAATGCAATGCTGGCTGTAGTGTGGTAGATAGAATAAAGAAAGGAGTGCTGAGATGGTTTGGTCATGTGGAACGTATGAACGAGGAAAGGATGGTTAAGAAAATATATGAGGCGAATGTTGAAGGCAACAGGAATAGAGGGCGTCCGCGAAAGACCTGGCACGATCAGGTACTACAAGTATTTGAGGATGGCCTTGTTAAAAGCCGCAATAACCGTAGAACATGTATGAGAAGATGTATGAATGTGGCCGAAGCAAAAGTGGTGTGCCAGGATAGAAGAGTGTGGCGTTCAATCCTCTCTGCCTACCCCTGCAGGGAAACGGCGTGATGGTTAGTTAGTTAGTTCTCTTATATATTTTGCTGTGATTAAATTTTAACTAAGCATTTTGAACTTACTCATATATTACAATGTATTATATTTTAATCCCGTTATTTTCTATTGATATCAACAACTTAATTCTCTATGTAACAATGTCCAGCACTTATGCTAGCAAATGGCGCAAATAATGATGGGGTGTAAGAGGCATTTTTTTGCATGATTCTCTATACATACGCATGTCACATACGCTCCAAATCAGATGGTCCAAATAGTGATGATATAAAATAAAAAGATATACAAAGTAAAAAAAACATAATTACCATAACCTACTAGATATAAAAGAATAGAGAGGTATGGAAAGCAAAAAAAAACAATAATTTTCTATGTCAACATAGAGACTTAGGCCCGAATTCAGAGTCAATACTTAGATGATTTGAAGGTTAAGTAAGGTAAGCCTTAAAAGTGTTATTTTAACTTTAAATCATCTTAATATTAACTCTGAATTCAGGCCTTAATAAAAATGTATAATATATGGATAAAAAAAAATACATTCCTCCCTTTCTGCAAATTTTAAAACATCCTTAATTCTTTTAAAGGTTTCATTAATTTCATTAGAATGTAAAATTTTAAAAACTTTGAAAGTTCGATCTGTATTTTTTCGCACATTAATTACCGATTGATAGATTACCAACGCAAAAAAATGTTACATTGAATTTACAGTCAATCCATAACATGTTAATTGACTACGCATTTACCGACTCGCAAAAAACTCACCATCTTGAAGAACCTGAGACTAACATGTTTAAAAATCACTTTGCTTTTTATTTAGGGGGTGGGCGCCGGCTCGAAGCCTTCCCCGCCCCGCCCACCTGATCACCCCCACCCCACACGTGATGGAAAATGGAATGATGGATTGGTTCGGGACTTCTTTGTAACGACTCACATAATGCTCGTGCGTACAGGAGAGTTATCTGGAAATTGCGGAAGGAGGGACAATCAATCAAAATGGCTGCCAAGGCTGCGCGGCGGTTGTATTGAGGAAGATAACTCGGTGACGTATTTTAAAAGCCTCTTCGATTTTGGCCACCGGCGCAGATTTCGTACGTTTTCGTTGCTTTTAACTTTTGGGGGTTTTTGGTTGAGGATGGTGTTGGAGGTACTTTGGAGAAACTGCTTTTAGGTCGCCACCCGTCATGAGACGGGAAATCTCTAAAGTTGTACAATGCTTGATGATTTTATTATCTCGATAAAACAAGTACAAGTTATGCATGAGTACGATTAGGTACAAAGACAATGATAGATACTCGAAGGGCGAGAGCCTCCGGCCTTATGCCGGGGGTTGATGGAAGACTGACATGCCCATATAGGGCGTGGGCTGCTTTTTATACCAATTTTCGAACAAAAAACTCTCTTGAAGTCTGACTGTGTGAGTGGATGAATCGTCGGAATTTTCTGATGGTGCAATGACCTGTATACAGCTCGTGTACCTTGCTCATGCCTCGATCTGCTTGTGTGGCATTCTTGCCACGCACGTGTGTGTGTGGCTTAGATTGATTGTTTATGAATTGTGGTATGAAATGCCACAAACTTTTTTACCGCATTTTTATTCCAATTATAATAATTTCGTTGTCTGTCCGTCCATCGATCCTTCGTAACGTCGTGTAAAGTCCGTAATTTCTTTATAATATATATTTTTCTTTTTTTTATATAATTAAATAAATACTTATTCCTAAGGAACTTACATGTAAAAGTACCGTCATTTTTGACGGGTTGCAGCTAGTAATAAAAATAATTATTGTGTGTTTGTATGAACATTTACTTTTTTCATTGATATAAATAACAGCAGAAATAGACGAAGCAATTTATATAGGTATAGGAAACATGTATGGAAATATTAATAGGGTAGCCACAGGGGTATTAGCTGGCTTTTTCTAAACGAAACAAGTCCTGGAAGTCATATGCAAGCATTCATTGACTCAGGTATACGATTTTTTAGTACCGCTATCGCCTATATGGAAGACAGACATCAAAGATGTAAACGCCTTTGTCGGACATTTTTTGCATTTGCTTTTTTTATGTATTCTGCTTATCTTTATAGTTTTATGACAACAACCACTTATAATAAATTGTTTTGTCAACGATGGAGTCGGCTTTCTATTATTCTTTAGTACTTATTTAGCTTTCATAAATACTTGAGCCGACGAAGATACTTGTTTTTTTTTTAAATTTGTATTTCTAAATTTAACACTATTTTTCAATATGGTTTTTATTGTTTTTATAACACATAATTAAAAAAAATATAGTAAATAAATTCTCTTCAATTATTATGTTTTTTTAATATATAAAATGTATTTATCAGTATTTATCATTCGAAGTAAATTATTCCTTTCTTAAAAATTTTACGAATATATTCGGATATTCGAATATATTATCATTAAGTATTTGATATTCGAATAGTTGGAATCACGAATATTTGGAGGCTCTAGTCATGACGGTCAATATAGAAGCGAACCACAACCCATATTTTTACTGTGACCTCACCGGGAATCGAACCCGGAACCCTCGGTGTAAAAAGCCAGTATCTTGCCCTCCCTGAGGGCTGCATATTTTTCAAATTCTGTCTTATTACGGTAAAGAATTTATGTTTTTACTGACTCATTTTTTCTTTTTATATATAAGAAAAATGCATTTTTTGTAGTTTATGTGTATTTCAAATTTTTTATCCGTTGATGAAAATCTCAAGTGGAAGCTATGTATTTATATAAAAATATTGAATTGGGAAAATAAAGGGATAAAGATTGATGGAGTATGCTTAAATCATCTTCGTTTTGCAAATGACGAAGTACTCTCAGTGGTGATCTGAAAGAACTTAGTTCCACGATAAAAGAACTCCATGACGCTTCCCTAAAGATCGGTCTAGAAATGGATACTGGAAAAACAAAAATGATGAATCCTACAAAACAGCAATATACAGATCGAAAACAATAAACTGAAGCTGTTAATTAATGCATATATCTCGGAAATAAAATAAAATTATGAAAAAACAATCAAACGTCAGAAATATCCAGAGGAATTGGACTGGGTTGGGCAGCTTTTGGGAAGCTCATTATGAATTTGCTTATTGCCATTATGAATGAAGATAAGTCTTTAAAACATGTATCCTCCTTGTGATTATGTATGGTGTAGAAACAATGATACTTACTGCTATTACCATAAATAAACAAATGTACACAGCGGTCTATGGAGAGACGTAGACGTAGACGTTGTGTTTATGAGAGAAACTTCTCCAGAAGTTTTTTCTTCTATCTACGAGGGATCGTCGATACATTTAATATTATTTTAAATAAAAAATAATAAAACCAAATTAATTAATCAAATAGAAAGACATACAGAAAAATCTAATCCACGAAAAAATATTTTGGCTACTACCGGGATTTGAACCCGGGACAACTAAGCTATATGAGCCTTGTAGATTTCCGTCAATATATCGACCTTATATGTGATTCTCATTTTTATTAATTGATTAATTTTTATTTTTGTCCATAGAGCAATCCACTTTTTTTGATACGGTAATTCAAATTACTTTGTAATACTACCACTAGATGGACGCCAGAATTAAACAATTAATTTATTTTATTTGGACACATTTGATAAAACCGATTTTAAATTCGAGAACGCATTCATATTTGTAAAGTTGTAATTTTTCAGAACAAAGTTCTGTGAAGTTTTTAAAACCGTATTAATTATTTTGCATATTACGTATGAATATTGAAAATATCCCAGAATATTTTTACTTGACTTGTAAAAATGCGATATTTTAAAAGCGCGTTGGCTCCGGAATGAAAGAGGGTTTGTAAAATCTACCCGAAACACTGTTCATACATCACACGTTATGTATAATATGCCTCTCTGATACCGTATCCATTTTTGATAAGGCTTAGGATTTTCTTTGGAAAACTGGGTATCGATTTTATATAAAGAGTCCTGCACACACGATAAGGGTGTGCTGTAATTGTTTAATTAGAGACGGTATTTTAGGGATAAAATCAAGACAGGATTAATTATTTCAGTGGACAGTGGTACAAGGATGCGTATTGTATTTCAAAATAATACTGTAAACAGTGCATTTTTAATTATTTATTTCAATATACTGTACAAAATGTATTAAATTATTTAAATACTAAGAAAGTCAGATACTTTTATTATTGTAATTTTTCTATAATAATTTTTTAAACCAAATATAAAAATGTTTTGTTTAGGAATGGCACCCAAAAGTCACTGTATCAAATCAATTGATGATGTGTTTGGGCACTTGTTTTAGTTTTTTGAAAAACAAATATTGGTGAACCCTCAGGACTTCAATAATCAGATTTAACATTACCTGATATTATAGTGGAAGGTGATTTCCCTTTCAAATAAAAGCCCAACCTCTATAAAATAAAAACTCTTAACAACTTTCATTGTTATTTTATCCAAAAGGTACATATGTTTAAAAATTTATTTGCGTAGACTGACAGTATACTTTCAAAAGAATTTTTTGTTTAAGTATAGATAGGCAAAATTCTTGGCTAGGAATGGATTAAACCATTCTTAGTTAATTATTTTGGAAAAATTAATTTCATTCGTCCTTTTTGATGTTCATCCGTTTCGCAGGAGCGGATAAATGACGAATATTGTTATGAACGTTTTAAGAAATAATTTATTAAACACATTAAACTCGGTTACAACAGTTGGTTATATATTTGATAAATAATGACTACATCCAATATGAATATTCATTACGACTATTTATATTCTCTTCATGACAAAATAATAAAATGAGCGTGTGTGAAGTATGAATTGTAAAAATGTTTTAATGGATCATAACTAAACGGGCATAAGCAAAAGCAACAACATCCAAAAAAAAATGTTTTGAATGCAGACATCGAGAATTACTAATTTAGAATGAGCTTAATTCTAGATTTCATGAATCTATCCCTTCCAAAATCATGTTTCCTATAAAATCTCGAATTCAGTATATTATAAATTAGTAATCCGCGATGAATGCATTAATTTTTTTGATATATTGCTCCCTTTGCTTTTATACCCCACAATTAATGAATGAAAACAAATTTATTCGTATTTAGTAGAATAATTTTCAAAGCCAATATTCTAATTATCAAAATCTGTACACCCAACCAAACAAAATAAATTATCTTAATGGCGCGGAGAATAACTTTTTCAACCCCTTGCGTGGAGTAACATTTTTAGAATGCTGGCGGTGCAAGTATTTGTGGTCTGAACGCATTCAGGCGAACTCCTCGATACCGGGCACCGGCTAGGGGTAGGTTTTTCAGTTTATCGGGGGTGTTGCCGATAAGGCGGGGTGGCTAAATTGCTAAGGGGTAGCTGAGAGCCTCCGCGGAAATGGGATATATCCCCTGCAGCCCTCTTGTGATTAAAATTGATGGTTTTCCGTAGGGGTCTCGTATTCCGACTCGAGTGCATTGGAATGTTTTCCTGCGTGTGATTGATTTATCATTTTCTTATGTTCTATAGCCTTTTATTTAGTTTCTCAAGTTAAGGAAATACATGCATTAAAATGAAAAAAGAAAAAAAATATAATTATTTTAATATTCAGTTTTTAAATAACGACGATACATGTTTCCATATTGGTAACGAACTAAACCATTATTATGACTATAATTAAGAAATTAATATCTAAATTTAACGATAAATAGTAACTTACATTTATCTGTCGGATACTTTTTTATATTGTACCGATAATTGCCAAATTACGAAAAATCGGTATCTTTACACTATCTTTATAGGATTTTTATTTTATTAGTTATTTTTAATTTATCGAGGCAAATATTATAAATATCAGTTGACAAAATATAATCATAACATTTGTTATATCTGCCCGGGTGAGATCATAAATTTCCAATCAAGACTTAAAACAATTTATATATGCTAGGGTATACGTAGACAAATGCGTGAGATGAACTCACTTATTAATATAATGCTACGGAAAATATTATTCTAAACAAATATATTATTTCACACATTAATTCTCGAAATATATCTTACATATATATATCTTATATTTTAAGATTAATTTTTTAATCATTAGATATTAAGCGGGACAGAAAAGAACTTCCATTTAATTTTTACATTTTGGAGCACTTTTGTTTATCTATAAAACAAAAGTACTGATTTTTGATACATTAAAAATCTGATAAATGTTATGTTAATTACCTTATATAGGTACTTGCTTGTATTAAAATTAAATATATATATATATGGAATGCTTGAGACTTTAATAACCTCCCCATATACTAAAACAAATACTTACTATTACTATTATTATTATGTCCATAATATATATGTTTCATAATATATATTACGTATTTTCTATATACCTCATTAAAAAATATATAGTCTGTTGTGCAACCTTTCAAACATAACTCTTCCACAGTTCGCATCTCAACACATAATACCTATGTACGTAAACACATGGCGTACAATAAACCTTTCCACGAAACAAAAACGCTTCTCTAGAAATACTGTACGTGCAAGAAGTGTGCCTTCACATGTCCATACACAAACACACCCACACACAATACACAACACACACACATGTACGGGTTGGTCGTGGAGTGATATATGGTGTGGTCCTGGCCGGTTGCTAGGGCTGTTGCTAGGCTGCCCCCTCCCGGCCACCCCCAGCCTCCCACAATCCACCCCTATCCGCGATCCAACCCCCGCTTGATCCTTTGAGTGTGTGGGTCGGCGGGTGAGGTTGACCCACCCCGGGGTAGTTGCGACCGTCAGGGCGCAAGAGGGTTGGGACGATCCAAATGTGGTGCGGTCGGGTGGGGCTATTTTATTTATTTAATTTTTGACCAAAACCAATAAGGGTTGCTCTAGACACCTCACTCTTCTCGTAAGGGAATTTAATGTTTTTCTCGCATTTAATACAGGGTGTAACAGAGCTGATTCAAAATATCTTCGAATTCGAAGTGAATTCGACGATTATTGTTTTTCCTTATTTATGGCTTATTTTCTGTAAAAAAAACGACGGCCCTCTTATCTCAGTGGGTATGCTACTGACTTCTCACATCGAGAGTTCCAGGTTCAATTCCAGGTGATATCACAATTATTGATTTATTCAATCTTGTGATGTGTTAGCTTCAGTAATTGGGCCTCTTGACCTGTTAAAGTTTTAAAGTTATTCTTTAAAAATATCAGAAGGTGTTGGATACTCAATAAATTCACTTATATCGAATATTAAATTTTCATAAGCTTTAATACTAATCAAATAAAATGTTTAAAACCATTAAAAAATTTGAACTAGAAGTTTTTGCAAGGTTTTTAACTTTTTATTTGACTTGTGTAAAAGCGACGGATTTTTTTATAATCAATGTAGGTTAGTTTATTGATAATCGATCATTTACGGAAATAATTCAGAAGTATTGATGAAAAAATGATTATCTCCAAAATTATTGCTATTAGGACATTGTTGCTTGAAAATTTTTGACTCACGATTTAGGCAGGAATCTACCTGTAAGGTGCTGTGGACTGATTTTATTACACCATGTATTAAATGCGAGTAAAACATTAAATTGACCAACGAGAATATTGTTAAAAAAACAACTTCGGCTGTTAGATATGTGATGTAATGAATCACTCAGTTACCGGTTAGTTAGTGTATATATAATTATATATATATATATATATATATATATATATATCTTCAGGCGCCCTGAAGATGAACGTGAGATCTGTTCGAAACGTCGGCAGACGACTGGTCCTGACACCAGAATTTGACGCGGGGGTTCCCCCAAAGTAGTTAGAACTAACATATATTGTTACCCGTGAATGTGAAAGCCTTAGATTTAACAGAATATAATATATATGATAATATCTATATATATAGATATATAGTATAAATATAATATATCTACTAACTATATATATATATAAACTATATATATTACCTCAATTACTTGATTAGATTTTGATGGTATTGCACTGACTGATTTTTTTAAACTAACTACATAAATATCGACATAACTATAATTATTATGGAAGTTTTGAAATTGCAATATGTGATGTGTATAAAATTCTAGAGAGATAAATTAGATATTGAACTCTAGAAAATATGGTTTTAAATGTTTTCTTAAAAAAAAAAAGAGTTGTATATAATTTATCAGTATTAAGAATAATTCTTTTACCAAAAAATAATATTTTTTATTAAAAAAGTGAAAAGAGGTAATATTTTTACGTTTATAATGCACATTTTATTTGAGAGATATAAAAGCAAATGCAACAATATTCAAAAATTTAAATTTTTTTTTCAATAGAGTTACAGAGGATTGCTAATCTAGAATGTACTGAATTCGCGTTTTTATTGGAAATATAGCTCTATCCCTTCCAAAATCATGTTTCCAAGTCTCTATTAAAAGCAAAGACAGTAATATCCGTGTGGTGTAAAAATCAGACGGTAATATCCACTTCAACTAAACAAATTGGCCAATCCATATTAAAGTGAGAATTGATGTCATTTTAAGACTGAAGTATCATAGCAAAGGGAGCAATAATGTAAATAGCAAAAGAAAACTAAACAATTTCATTCCATTATTTGGTAGCAAACATTGCAATATCTACATTTAAAAGTTGAATATTTATTTATACATGTAGGTATATTAAAGGGAAATCGATGTGAAAATCAGGCGAAAAATATTCCAAATAAGATTTAAGTTTCATAGATTCCAGAGAAATTTCCTCGAATAGAAGCAGGCTTTCTCAGAAACACCTCAGTAGGATATTGCTGCTTTTGTTTTTATATCCCTCGTTTAGCACTCGCTAATTCTTTACACCATTTAGATTAAAATAAATCAGAAGAGGTAATTATTACAAAAATTTAGTCAACAATCGTCAACAAGCCAAATGTGTTCTAAAAACTGAACTCATATTTTTCATAAAGTTTTATCGGCAAACATCTCCGTAAAAGCAATCAATGCAAGTGTGAATCTTGCATTTAAAGTATCTGAGTCTAAAGATGACTTCTGAGTCTGAGTTGACTGAGAGAGATGAGTCTGAGAACACTGAGCAGAGAATGCTGTAAAAGTTTCACATTGCATCGCAAGGTTTTAATATGTCAATAGCAATTTTTTCACCAGCTAGAAATAGTATACTGCTGCAGTATACTATTTTTGATTGATTTGGCTTTGCATGTCTGTAATAAAACTTTGACTTAACTCTGATATTTATTTAGAATTAAGGTTACATAAACTGAATTTTACCAGATACATGAACCTAGATCTGATGGCTTAGCTCTCAGAACTGTGTTTGACACGAAGCATGACTGTGACTAAATATGTATAAAGGTTCCACGCCATCGCAATTTTGGCAAGCGCAGGTTCTGAGGGGATTTGTAGGCATTATAAATACCTACCCTCAGTGTGGGGAAATGGAAGGGTCTCGCCCCGGAAATGGATTGGATAGTAAGGACAGCTAACAGGATATGACGTCATGCTCCAACTCTTCGAGGAGTAGACTTTTTATGATTGTCAAGATGAATAGCAGTCTTCTTCTGGGGACACGCGCAATTTTATTGAAACTTGGAAATATTCCTAGAAATATTAAATACCGACATATTTGAAAATGAAAAACTATTTGAAGAATGCAAATATATTTTTATAATAACTGTAAATAACAATGGGAATTAAAAGTCAAATTACAATTATTCTTCTCCAATAATTTCTTTGCACTGTTTGATACGAGTACAAACATATGCAGGTAGGTATATGGTTATAATATTTAAAGACTTATTTACTTAATAGTTAAAGAAGCGAGATGTACCTACAGATTATTTTAAAATTGATTTATATATTAGTTAAAGTGTACAAATATTATACATATTCAAATCACTTCAAGAATGGAATTTAATGAGAAATAAATTTTATTTTTTCTGCTGGCAAGTGTTGTAATTGCCCTTGAATTTGAAGTATGTATAACGTGTTTTTAATATCTTTATTAAATAATGCTCATTTCAGAATCGCGTCATTTCTAGGCAGGGAGGATAAAATGCCTAACTTTTCTGTTCTGGCATATCATTTTTGCCTTGTACACTTTAATGTGTTATTTTATTTATATGCTTACCATGATAAAGGTGTCACACCAAAATTTATATTATAACGAAATGGTAAGCAGAAAAAATTGCAAACTGTCCGAATCTCTTGTAATATGTCATAACACTAAGGAAGGATCAAGGACGCTCTAGAACAATCTAGGGTTATCTATAACATTTGGGAGTCGCCTGGAACAACCTAGAAGCGATGGGAACCTTCTCCTAAACACTAGAAATGAATATAATAATTTAAGAAGTTCGAAAGAACAGCGTATCGCGTACATAATGCTGCATCGCGCCGTGCAAAAGGGATCGTTGTTTTTACATTTCAATTGGGGTAAAGTACGTGCAGGTACGAGCAAAATAATCAAACGAGTTCTTATCTAAGTGACGAAATGAATAAATGCAATAATAACGAGCGAGAATTGGATGGAATGTTCTAGTAAAAAAGTTAAATAAAGTGGTCTCAGCGATAATAAAGTATTCATAAATGATATGTGATAGTTTACGAAATATCATCATCATCACTCTCGGCTCCACAACCCCTGGTGAGTCTTAGCCACCTCAAGAGTCTTGGTCCACTCATCTCGGTTTTGTGCTAGCTCAAGAGTCTTCCTCCACTTATTTCGGTTTTGTGCTAGCTCTCTCCAGTTCAGAAGCTTCAAGGCAGATATGTCTTTGAGGACGTTGTCGCTCCATCTTAATTTTGGCCTTAGTGACGAAATAGTGTGATTTGAGGAATAGTGTTTATGTTAAATTCGTGTTAAGTGACTTTGTTCATTTATTTATTTATTAATCAGTAATTAATAAATCGCTGATTAAGTTGTGACCCGTGACAATATTATTTTTATCGATTGAAAAAAATATTTTTAAATTATTAAATTACAGAATCTTTTTAATACATAAACAATACAACGAAGGGCAAGATTTCAGTGGATTGATTTTTATATGTTACAACTGTGTAGCTGACACGTGCTCTCAAAGGTTCCATATGTGACGTCACGGAATAATGGTGGCTCGTTATATTCAAGATTTGCATCTTCTTTGCCGACTCGGCATCCGAACTTTGGGAGGAAAATATTATTTTTCTTTTGAGAGAATCTCGTTATTATTGTAACTGTTGCATGGGTGTGGAAGGGGGGGGGCTCCGGAGAGTGTTTTTCAGCTGATGTGACGGGGTGGGTTGTGGGTGTGATTCTCTGTTATAGGTATACATAATATTTGCAACAGCAAACGAAAATTGTCGCAAAAAACGAAATTGAAAATTAAAAAAAAGTTAAAGAAAAATTAAACAATTCCAGTAAAATTCACGCATGTTAATCTGCATAAAAAGGGTGTAACGTAGCACGTTCAAAATACTTACAGGTAAATTCGCACTTAAATTGGACGTGGTTATGCAGAATGCCAGAAAGCGTCTAGTCCACAAAATGCTAAAAATGATATTATATTCGAGAACACATTCATATTGTGAAGTTGCAGTGTGAAATTTAAAACCAAATTAATTAATCAATTAGAAAGACATACAGGAAAATCAAATCCACGAAAAAATATTTGGCTGCTATCGGGATTCGAACCACGGATCTCCTCCTATCCGGGGCAAGCGCGTTATCCAATTACGGTATATACATTTTCAGATTGTACATACATAAATATCGTTGGCTTACTTGCACTAACTTTTAAGTACCTATTTCATAAAAAAACTTATGCAGTTTTGTCAAGAAGGCAATTTTACACAATGGTCTGCTAATAAATTTAATTAGTAAACCATCATAATACGTTCTAGTTGTAAAAATACTTTTAAAGTTGTTCTGTATACCTGTGTGATCATTTTATCTGTTAAAATGAGAGATTATTAAGTAAACATTTATTATGTGACCGTCTATGGTCCAACACTACTCTAGCAAGTTAAAAAAGTGATTATAAATAAAATTAATTGTGGGGTATAATAGCAAAGGTAGCAATATTAAAAAAAAATTGAATGCAGTCTTCAAGGATTACGTTATCATTATTAGTCATCGAGATTTTATAGGAAACATAGCCTATAAATTTAAAGGAAACATGTTTTTGGAAGGGATAGATATATAAAATTTAGAATTTAGTACATTCTAAATTAGTAATCCTCGGTGACTGCGTTCAAAACATTTTTTAATTATTTGGATATTTGAGTTTTTGACACTGGAATTTAATGGTTGTCTTCTGAATATTGTTATATTTTTACTTTGAAGGTTTTACGAGGAGCGGTCGATATGTGTGAGCGGAAGGAAATTTTTTATTGATTAAATATTTTCTTTGAATTATTAATTTGTATCTTCGTGTAGTATGATGCTACGATACTCAAAATATCAATGAATTTTAACTTCATCCTAGGTGATGAATAAAATTTTTGTCAAAATGTGTAGAAGTATTGATATTTTTCTTGGCATAGTGACAAAACACGATTAAAACATCATAATATTTGTTTATTTGTTCATTACATTGTGTCTTAACCAATCAAATATAATAATTTTGTTATCTGTCCGTTCGTCTGTCCGTCCGTCCGTCCGCTTGTCTGTCTGTCCCCGTAACTAACTTCGTGTAACGTCCGTAATTTCGTTTGAATTCACAGCTAAAAAAATCAAATTAAACGGCCGGAGATGGGGCTTGAACTCCGGGCCACAAAACCCGAACCGACCGCTTCACGCATATTGCCACGTATATTTGTCTGTTAAATAAATGTAAAAGTAAAATTGATACGCAATTTTACCAGGTAATTAAATGAAAATATTTTCGAATTTTGTAACACCCTGATGTATGTTAAAATTGTAATTGAGAGCTGAGATAAAAATTGAGTAATCTTTGGCTCCAATGACTGGAGCTGGATAGTGGGATGTTTGCCCACACCCCCTCCCGCGCCCAACCCCCCCGAGCAGGGAGGCAGAATAATTAAACCAGGGAGATTCCCCGTAACACAATATGTCTTAGCCGCAATGAAATTCCAATTTATAAGGACGAGAATACAACGTAGAGACGAAATCCCTTTCAGCCAACAAAGCCACAGCAAGGACGAGGAAGGTACTATGTAGGTAGGTAGATACAGTTACACGTAACTATGCTTTGGGCCAGGGAAGCTGAACCTTGATGATATACTACGATAGTTTTCTTTTTTTCTAAAAAAAAGGTTTATTTTGCACATTCCCGCGTTTGGTAAACTTAATATAGTAAATAAATAAGTTTATATTATGACTTCAAATGAATAATATTTTGAGTGGTTTTTATATTTTACTTGACGATCATATTGCAGTTTTCTGATTTGTCATATACAAGATGTAAAAAAATATAGTACTGTAACGAGGCTAGAAAGAATCACGCACTCCTATTAAGTTGAATTAGTCACAACACTATCGAAGAATCCAAAACGATCTAGCGTAATCTACGGCTTTCGGGAAGCATTGAGAAATATCTATAAAATCCTGGAAGCTACGAGATAGTTCTCCTAACCACTGGGAACGCCTAAAAGATTTAATACTAGTATCAGCCAGATATAAATACGGGCCAGGCCGGGTGCGAGTTGTGCGCTTGAAAGCGAAACAAAGCGGAGGCAGTTGCGGGCTGCGAAGGCCAGGGTGGCCAACCGAGCGATAATTCGACAGCGAATAATCTGGAAAAGTTCTTAGGTAGCGAAATAAATTGAAGCGAATAATACGCGCGGAAGCTGGATTGAATTATCTAATGAATATTGAATAAAGTGTTAAAGCGATAATTAAGTGTAATATTTATGAGTGCTAAATTACGAAACAGTTTAATGTAAAGAATAGAGTTAAATTTTATAGTGTTGAGTGACTTCGTACATTAAATAATCAGTAATTAAAAAATCTGTAATAAATTTCCAGCGTTTCCATTAATTTTATCTATATCAATATGTTTCCAACCTTTCCATAGTGGCTTCTTTTCTTTAGGCGTAATATTGTGACTGACAGATATATGAAGCTAAATTAAAGCATGTAATAAAGGAAATTTGTATTTCTATAATATTTTTGTGTAATTTTTAAAAAATGTTCCTGTAATCTTTTTTTAGCCAGTAAGTAAATAATTTGGAGATGTTGGTACGTACGAATGGTTGCCCGTCGCTGCCTAAGACCACGTGAAGGCTGCCTCCAGTCAAGTAGAGGATGATGTAGAAAGGTTGAGTATTAGAGAGTAGCGAGACTGGGTACACTGTACATACGTACATGCGCGCGTACCACGTACGTAGCGCTCTCGTGCGAGATACAAAGGATTTAAATTGTTTCGATGAGGCTCGCGACTCACCACGACATTGAAGCTTCGGAATTATGAGATGTATAATATATGAGTATGCATGCGCGTTGTTTCCTTAAAGGGACCTTCACAATCTAATTTAAAATCTAAAAAAAAAACTGTATCCACAATGCTTCTTACTGGACGCTTGTCGACCAGATCAATACTACAAGTTCACTTTTGATAAATGAATAAAATACAAATTAAAACAACATTGCAAGTTTACGATATTTAAATGAACCAAAACTATAAGTAGGTAATGTGCAGGTAAAAATTATTCTGTGTTGTATAATCTGATAATTATTAAATTGGGTAAAAAAGTAACCCATAAAAACCAAGTTTTTATTATACTCCCTTTCTTTGTAAAATATAACAACAATTAAAGACGAATTAAAACATATAACTTAACACTAAACTTACAGTTATTTAATATATTTCTAAAATGTCAGATGTTTTGAGCTTTGATAGGAAACTTCATTTCAATCAATTTAGATTTTCGAAATTAGTAGTGAAGTACCTATTATGTATACCGACGGAGTAATTCAAATTTAGAAAATATTCGCGACGTTATCGGGCCGCCGCGTTGCTAGTAATCAAACTTTTGTAATGATTCCAATTTGAAAAAACATTAAAATTTCTAAAAATCCAAAATTATACTATAATTTTTTTTTTAACGAAAATTTGATAGATCTTCTTGATCGTCGCCACAAGTCTGCTTGCAAAGTTTCAGCTCGATTGGATCACGGGAAAAGGGTTAAAAATCGATCCAAAATTTTTTCACCCGGCAAGCCGGCAAGAAAGCAGACGCCACGAGTTAAAAGAAAGGAAGTAAAAACAAACTATGTTACCTCTACGCGAGTTTAATTATACTTTTTATTTTATTATTCGAGTTTCGAGAGTATCAGTAACTCTCATCGACAGATGAAGCATTAAACTAATACTAATGATAATAATCATCATGAGTAATCTGGAGGACTTTAACGCCAGATCTATCAATAATATGATACATTTTTGACACATTTATATGAAACAGTGGCAATGACTTTCAGCTAGGTACGATGTCAACTAAGTCAGATAAAGATATAAAGCTTCTCATTTACTATTTTGCACAAAAATATTAAATCGCTCGCACTTCTTCTACATGATAAATTGACACAATGAAGAAAGCTCATTTAGCAAATAAATAAATATCTTCTAAAAGACAATGAAACGTTATAGGGTGTTACTACATTTAAATGTTCTAAAGCAAATAACTTCTATTCAGGTAAGCATTTCAGGTTCAAAAAAATAGCATAAATTTGTAATAAGCAAACTGTAATTTGCAAACGGTGCATTAAAATGTAAAAATTTTAAAAGACACCAAATTTAAAATGAAAAATTTTGGATAATTTAATATGTGTCTTAATATAACATTCAATTAAAATATTACAGACAAGCCACTAGCCAAATTATTTAATAAAAACACTTCTTTATATCCGGCTCGATATTTTGAGTCGGCATTTTAGTGCGTAAGGATCCAGGTAATTTATTGTTCAGGGTGGGAACAATATATTCCAGTGTCCTCTTAAACTAGATATCTTGTGGGAGTACTTAAACAGATATAAAGAGTTACGACACATATGTGTACATATAAGGGAAACAAGTCATTTTCTCGGTTGATCTATACCTTACGATGTAACTCTAAATTTAAACACGGTAACACGTGTCATCTTCAGAAACGACGCTAAAATGATGAATGTGTCTAGTAAATTCACGTGGAATTTCAATAAGGAAAGACGACACTTAAGAGAGTCACTCAAAGATGTTGCTAATGTCACTCAAGAATGACACTCAAAGGAAGGCAATGTTAGTTTATAAGGTCCGGGTTGCAGAACTAGTGCGTCATAGAGGGTTTTTTGCTTAGACTTTTTTACCCTTTCAAATTCATGTTAAATATAAAACACGTGATGTTTATTATAAAAAGTAGTTTGTAAAAGTTTCAAAGTTATAGAGCTGGCGCACTTGTAGTTGTAGATTAGGCGATCTAGCTGTATACAAAGTACTCAGAGTATCGTAGACTCTAAAGAATCTAAAAAAACAGCTTATCCTCGCGTAAATAAATGTTGAAACAATTTTGCGTATACTTCATCCCTTTTCGCATTCATATGTCTTCTCATGAGCTATCAATCCTCCTATTCATTTTGTTCAAAAAAATTTGAAGATAATTATATCAGTTAGATTCTTTAATTATTTGATATATTTTAATATTCCATATCAAGTGTTTATGCATTAATGCTTAAAAAAGGAAACAAAATTAATATTATTGATACATTTATTGTTAGAAAATGATTTTTCTAACCATAAATGTTGAACCAATGTTCCCTGTACGTTGTCTGAAACATTAATTTGTCGCTTATTTACTTAAAAAGTTCTCCCATGGCCGACTCCACGTTCACCCAAGTTTGTATTTGCGACAGTACAGCCAGTTTCTAAGGGGTGCTTCGAGAACATGGTCGCTCAACGACCTGGACATTTCTAGCTACGCCGTAGCTTCAAAACACAAATATACATACACTATGCGCAGTTCTATTCGTAGTTACACCCTTCGCTCTTGTTTGGTTTCACATAAAGCCATCTCCCTCAGATTGGATTGTAACGCTGGCATTAGGTCCGATCCACACGTCTCATCTTGCCCAGCAACTCTGGAAGCGCTCGGGCAAAAGAGAACCAATTCGTACAGCGAACAAAACTGGTTCGTGAAGGGAATGGTTCGAGCCTTTTTGTAAGGTGGGTGTATTATCTCGGGACGTGTACGCCGGGCTTTGTATGTACGTGGGTAGGTTTCGTAGGTGTTCCCCGTTAGACAAAGTGTCAGATATAACGGCGGTGGGAAATCTACCCCTTATCTCCCGGTACAGGCTTTAGGGGGGCGGAGCGGGCGCAGTGGCGGGAGGGTGGACACTGGCAGAGATCCTTGGATTGCTCCAAGGGGTAAGGAACAAGTAGTTACCGATAGGTTTGTCTGAACTGTATATACACGTACAAGGCTCTCTCAAAACATACCCTGAAACTGGAACGTTTTAATTTTTTAAAATATTTTAGTAAATTAGGTCATGTTTTATTATAGGTCTATTTTTTAATGTTTATTTAGTGCCACTAGTTGCTTATTATAAAATTAATATATCAACATGCATATATATAAATTGTATCAACAATATTAATTAAGTTTTCATAACAAACTTTTTGCACTGTAATTTAAATTCCTTATTTTTTATTATATTTGATAGATTTTTAGATTTGGTAGATATTTATGGAAGATTTTTTGTCCTTTGTACATTACCCAATTTTGAGAAACATTTTTGATTTTTGCATTCATTTGTTGCCTATAAATAACACATACCTGGCGAGGCTGAAGTTCGCTGACGGCTCAATATTATTGTTTAATATTTCAGTATTGACTGTACATTCAAGGTGAAGTATCCTATTATACTCTACTCCGATAAAGTGATTAAATATTGTCAAGATACTCATTCATGGTTCATTCAAAACAAAAATATTAAATTGATACATAAAAGTGTTAATAATGATTTCATTATGTTGAACAGTGATTTCTCCACATGGTCCAACTACTTTTTAATCAAGATATACTAAAGATATCTCATAGAGACGAAATTCTATTTTTTATGGGAAAGTAGGTGTGAAAGTCTTTGGGTGTTCATGGAGCTTACATCCTATCATACGGCTGGCTTAAGTGATTACTTTACAAAATGTAACGTTCACATTTCCACCCATGACAGAATACCACGTCTATTAAATTTTTGGAAGCAGTATATTATTAAGTTTTACAACCCGTTTCATATGTATGTTGTAATAATCATTAGCGCGACCGGCATCCAAAGCTTTTTCAATCCCCTTAATTAACCACAGATGTCACTAATGAGTCACGGTTATATCGTCTTATAAACTCAAGACAGGATCTGGACTTTTTCGGTCTAAGTCTGTCCAGATTTAAACAATCTCTGATTAGATAGTCCACATCTTGTCTCCATCTTGTTAGTACTTTTCAGTTGTCCTTGCTTTTGTATTAAATTGCTATAACTTTTATTTTGATGTACTTTATATTGTTCATGTTATGTATTATATTTTATTGGACTATGTCCGTTAATTTCAATAAATAAAAATAAATAAATAAATAAATCTATTTTTGATTAGATTTTTTTTTAGCAACATCCTTTGTATCGTTTCAATGAGACATCTGTCATATATCTTGTTTTATAATGTTCCTGGAACAAAATCCAGTACTGTGTGTTCTGAAAAATTTGGACAAACTCAAAATATTCTCATCTATTTTTTTACAGTACCTTAAAAGCCATGTACAGAACATGAAATAATGGAAATTTTGATTCAGAACAGAATTACTATTTTGCAGTTATAAGAATCGAAAGCAACAGATTTGGAAATTAACATACAAAAAATAAAATTTTTAACCACATCCAAACAAAAATTCATAATAAACAATTGGAAAATAGTAACAGTTGACGAATATGTGTACCTTGGTCATAAGATAAAGCTGGGAAAAGAAAAACCAAACAGCAGAACTACCAATAAGGATAGGTCTGGGCTGGGCAGCATTTGGTAAATTGAAACACTTGTGTGAAAATAAAAAAATGTCAGTATGCCTGTAAAGAAAAATGTTCGAATCATGTATCCTACCGATGTTGACATATAGCCTAAAAACAGCAACACTAACAGAAAAAAGCACACACAAATTAAAATGTACACAGCGGGCCATGGAAAGGCAGATGCTCGGCGTGAGATAAAATCAGAAATGAAGAAATAAGACGCCGAACAAAAGTTGCCGATATTATGCTGGATATGGCTGGACATATGACTCGACAAGACGATACTAGATGGGCACCCAGAATCCTACAGGCCCTGGACGAAAAATAGAAGCGTCAGAAGACCTCCCGAAAGGTGGTCTGACGACTTTGTCTAGCAAGCAGGAAGAACCTGGATACAAAGATGGAGAAACAGAGATGAGCGGAAGAAAATGGAAGAGGCCTACATCCAGCAGCGGAGGGAAAAAGGCTAAGGAAGAAGAAGTAGAAGAAGTATGTATTATATAATACTTCGCAAGTACTTGGTGGTGACTTGCTCTAAAGCGGGTAGACTAACCGAATATCTTCCCAGCTACCCGAAAAGCGGACCAGGAAACGAACAAAGCTACAAGCATAGGCGCCCGCCTGTTCCTTCTTTAACCAACTTGTAACATTTGTATTTAATTCGCATTCTGTAATTCTTAAATAATTGGAAATATCAGTGAATATTCCCAACGTGATTGTCTATTTTTAGTACATTACGCCTTTCTTACTTGCTTGCCACACACTAAACACTACACACTACACCTCTACGTACATCGCGACACATACTCGATCACTGAAAAAAACATTGAAGAAAAATTTTTAATTCAAATTGCTTTCAAATAAAACATTTTGACTTTGGCATGCAGCAGTGAGTTTAACTGAATTAAATAAAAAGAAAGTCACAATTTAAAATGATGACATGAAAAATTAAACTAATGGTAGGTGAATGGAATAGGTCTAAAAAGTTCTGTCAATTCTATACATCATTTTCTCTGTCGTTCTAGCTCACGTTTTACTGTAAAAAATATTATTGTTTAAAAACATTAAATTTATTCATAAATAATTTCGTATGTAAGTCATCGCGCTAGTAGGTAGAAAGTTTTGTATTTCAAAAAATCTTTTACGGATAAGGATGATACAAGCAAATAATTCATTTACATAAAATCAGAAACTTATTTAATGCATTAATGGTTTGTTTTTACGTGATTTAAGAACATATGATTAACAAATCCCTTTAATTCAAACATTACATATAATATATTGCAATGTAATGTAGCAGTTTACTGAAAAATATAGAATAAAAACAGACTAAAAATTACAACAATTTCATTCAACATCTTGTGCTCAAAATTGATTTTTTAGGCATATACAGTAAAAACCAAGAAGTAGTATATTTGTAAACTATCTATATAACGGTTTTCAATATTTTTTAAAAATATTTATGTTATTTACATTATTGTGTTGTTATGAAAAATATCTGTAACACTATCTCTTTAACAAGACCGAGATCCGTTCTAAAGACAGGATCATCTAACGGTGTTTTTTAATTTATTTAGCTTAATTTTATTTGTATCTAAATTTCCATATTTTTAGGAATTTATAAAGAAAAAATAACTTATAAGACAAAATTATTTCGTTTACCAATCTCTAAAAAAATAAAAGGAATTACAGAATGATAAACAAAATTAAAACAAAAAAAAGATGTTTGATTCGTGTGAATATTTTTGAAAAAAAATGAACTTTCAGTCAATTTTTATATTACAATAATCAGTTTTTGAAATAATGCCCAAATATATAACTAGGGGCTCCCTAAAAGAACACCTTGGTCCAGTAAGAGCATAAATTATTTATTTTTAGAATATTTTGAGTTTGTTCAAATCTTTCAGAACAGTGCTGGATTTATGTCACAGAGACATTATTAATCAATTAGTGTATATTATAGATATCTCACAGAGACGAAACTGTATTAATTATGGGAAAGTAGGTATAGAAGTCATTTGGGTGTAACAGGACTTATGACCTGTCTTTTGGTTGGCTTAAGTGATCACTTTACACAATTGTAACATTCACCATTTCCACCCATGATAGAATATACCATGCTTATTCATTTTTTGGAAGTTGTATATATGTTCAAATTGCGTGAAGCTTTCATATATGAGTTGTAAGCGCCTTTTCCATGCGGCCTGTACAAAGCCATTTTTATTCCCCTAAATCCCCACAGATGTCGCTAATGAGAAAATCTACAATTGATTTTACGGAATTTTGGGAGCAATATACTTTTATTATGTGTAATGAAATTCATCCGAATACTTGCATTACACTAGGATACGCCAGGAAATATTATTTCCAATTTTTGTTAAATTCCTTTTTGACCAGTATTTACAATTCAGAATATTTTGAGTTTGTTCAAATCATTCAGAACAGTGCTGGATTTATGTTACACCCAAATGACTTCTATACCTACTTTCCCATAATTAATACAGTTTCGTCTCTGTGAGATATCTATAATATACACTAATTTATTTATTTTTATTTCTACTTGATTAACAATAGATGTTTTCAAAAGTTTTATATCTAAATTAATTGGAATGCTATCAATTATCTCGTAAACAAAGCACGGTCCTTACGCAAATAAATATGAGAAAAATTTTAACAAAACTTTTCACTTTCGTTTGGCGTTTGGTACAGAACGACGCTGCGCTCTAACCATCTCATTTCCACCCCCTGCCTCACCACCCCCCGCCGGCACACCACCCCCCTCCGCCCCCCCCCCCCACCGAGGGGGTGGAAGGCTGTTCGGACAATGTGACGTCGCTCCCTTTTCTCAGAATTGAACGGAATACTTTCTACAGCTGTACGAATATTTTTATACTGCAGAGAAATAAAGACTCGCCGTAGATTTATTCGGTTCGCTGAGAAATTATATAAATTTATTTTATTATTTTCCAGTTTTCTTCTTTCCACGCGAGAGGAACTGTTATGAAAATTTTGTCTTGGTATTATTTTGCAAGTAGTTTTGCGTTGAAAAAATCGGAAAACAGTATTTTTGGGCAGAACTTTTAACATAATATGGTATATGTGTTTTCAACGTTAATACCAGTAAAATTTGTCGCCAAAAGGTGTACCTTAGATATCTAGAGCCGAGCATCGATCCTGGTATCTCCGCAATGCTAAACATGAGCGTCATCGTCTTGGCCATTTTCCTATTAGACTATGTTATCAAATTATTATTTATGTGGGTAAATAACGCTGATTTTATGTTATAATTGATAGTTTTTACTAAGATTTTTTATTATTATTTATCAATATTATTCTTTATTATCTCATATTTTTTTCATTTTTTATATTTACATTTATTTAAAACAAAAAGTTGTCACTTATAATAAATTATTTTTCATTTTTAATAATTAGAAATAATTTATGATGCTATATAAGTGCGCAAAAGTTTTAAATAAAATAAATAAATACATGCATATGCTATCAGTAAGCGCTTTTTGATTTTTTATAAGTAATTGTTAAAGTTCTTCAGCATACAGCAAAACTATGAAAACTTAACTGTATACAAACATGTTAAACTAGATGATAAATAAATTTGACTCGTGAATATTACCGTGCAGTATACAAGTTAAATATCACTCCATAAAAACTTTTCCAAAAACTAGATATTAAAATCATTTTAAAATCTAAATATTTTCAGTAAATTTAATAAAAATAAAAATTAAAGTATTTTGAAATAAAAACAAATACTGATAGTAGATGGATAATCAGTTTAAAAGATCAGAAAAAGTAAAATGAAGTGTATTCTTTATGGGAAGTGAACCAATAATTGTAACTGCTCTGAATCTTTATTATGATTACATCTTTTCCGTTACCAGCTTAAAAAAACATATGGCGAAATCGTGTAAAGTAGCGAAAAGTACATATTGTTTTAAAATACATGCAGATAATATTTAATGTAGAAATATTACACACTTAATATATTGTCTACCGGTCACTTATAAAAATAATATATTTAATTTTTTTACACGTTTAATAATTTATAATATCTTTATTATGAATGCCCTAGATCTGCATCAAGTAATGTACATCTTTTTAGTTGCCAGCTTAAAAAAACATATGGTGAAATTGTGTAAAGTAGTGAGAAGTACAGATTGTTCTACAGATTTTTGCAGATTGTTTGAAAACACATGCAGATTATATTTAATGTGTAAAAATATTATACCTACACTTAAAATATTATCTGCCGGTCACTTATAAAAATGATAAATTGAATATTTATACATGTTTACTAATTTATCACTTATCACTGGCAGTATGCACGTGCAGTGATGACGAATGGAGTGGAAACAATGGCCCTTACAAAGAATATTCAGATAAAAGCTGAAAAACAAGAAGAAGAAGACTAATTTATAAAAAAACATATATGTGTTATAAAATAATCTGAATCTTGCCATTTTTGTTGTTGGTCAATTTGGCTGTCATTGCGCATTCGCGGTATATATCTACGAGTATATGACAAACACTGGACAAATTTGACATTTCCTCTTTATACTGTTTATCGCTTTAAATATTTGTTTATCCTTTGAAAAATATTATGTTCCAATTTGAATCAAGTCGCAGGCTTTATATTACGGAAGCATGTATATTACCTAAGATATAATGCGACGTAATTTTGTCAAATGTCGTTTCTTTTCTTTCAGGTTAGAATGTCACATTCCGAATGTCGTATTTTGGACATCGTCTATCTTTACTTTTATTTTATATATTCCAGAGCATTACTAATTTGAGGATTTGGCGTACAGAAAAAAAAGTCATTTTAGGAAAGTTGTCCCCAAATCAATTATAAATGGTTATTGCGTGTGTTTAATACATATCGAAAAAGCAAAATTAGTGTAGCGACTTTGTGCGACGTTCCATTATTATTTTACAATGAAATTTTTTTTGATAGATCTTTCTTTAAGTTAAGTGCTAGAAATTCTTTTAAAAATTTAATTAGAAGGAAAAGCGCAACTTTGAATATGATATTAATATATAGCGACGTTATAGAATATGATTATCTGGCAAAGAGTGTTAGTTTGACAATTGACAACTGATTAACTTAATAGAACTATAAATAAATTTGAAAGTACGTTTGTGTATTTTAGAAGCATTTGATCAAAATGTTAATTTTAAAACTCCGTTCTGGTTTATTAATCGGTTACAACTACTTTTGTCAATTACATCTTAATTAGCCGTACACCCGTGAAAAAGCACGGGACATAATAATTTATAACGACCCTTGAATGTAATCTGGTCCGCGCATTCTGATTATCTAAAGTTATAATTCCAACAAGTTACGGACTGACAGACAACGAATTTATTATATTTAGATAGCCGCCTTCAAGAAGTATCAGACACCAATGTCCGCGCAGTAGCTATCACCGGCCGCGAAGCGGCTACCATAGCCAACAGCGTGGCTTTGCAGCAAGCAGACACCGCGTGGTGGCCACTATTGGCTGCGAATCACCCACCATAGCCGCTCGTTGGGCCAGTCATCGGCATCTACCATCAATTGTAGATACAATGGCCTAGCAGAGGTCACTACCAGCCGCGATGCGGCCACCATAGCAGATCTCACTGTCAAGCAGCAAGTAAATAGCTGGCCAGCAATAACCGCCCAGAGGCTACTATCGGCCGCGCATTCACTCAAACAGCCGCTCGCAGAGCTTAGCTGCAGCAATCTTAGCTTAGCAGCTATCGCCGATTGCAAGTTAAGTGTTCCTTACTCTGTCTCCCGTCCATTTCAGTTCTGGTCCTTTCTTAGTGATGGACATTATAGAGTAGGAGCTAGCGACCGCCAGACTTAGTTATAGTATAAAATAATATGGGTAGTACTTATATATATTCAAGAACACATTCATATTTGTGAAGTTGTAATTTTTCAGAACAAAGTTCTGTGAAATTTTTAAATCAAATTAATCAATCAATTAGAAAGATATACAGGAAAAAAAATTAATCAATTAATAAAATAAGAACATATATATATACATATAAGGTCGATATATTCACGGAAACATAGAGGGTTGCTATAGCTTAGTGGTCAGAGCACCGGCCCCGGAAAGGAGGTGGCCTGGGTTCGAATCCCAGTAGTAACCTAATATTTTTTTCGTGAATTAGATTTTTCTGTATATCTTTCTAATGGGTAGTACTTTATTATTATATTATACTTCATTATTATTTGAGTCATCTGATATGTGATGGACACTGTTACACTGAGAATTTTGATGAACGAATAATAACAATGACATATGCGATATAGTTATGGATGCATTCATTAGTTTTAATTTTCACTAAACTGAAATATTAAAAAAAATCTAATTTACAGTAGTTTATTCAAAAAACATAAAGTCAATGTTTAATTTTTTTTAATAATAATTTTGAAAAATTATACCCATTTTGAAATCGGAATAAGATCAGATGTTGGATAGAAAGTTACGGATGGACATTCGAAATTATTATTATCGGGGATATTGGAGGCTTAAATGGCAGTAGGTTATTCCATAATTACTAATGTTAACTATTTATTATACTATTTTGATTATACGATTATTACATCTTTTACCTCGTTGTCTGATTAAACTGATTTATTTAAAAGAGCTAGTAAAGTATTCAACGGTATTAAATATACCTGCGATTTCTGAATACGCTTTTATTGCTTTTCCAAAATTTTAAATTGAATACAATTATTTTCATTCAAGGTGATCGTCCATAGTCTTCATCCCCGCCGCGCCCCTCGCCGCCCGTGTGTGTCACGCAGCCTTTCGAGAAAGTCCGACCCCCTTCCCTTAAATCACAGGGCGACAAAAAAGAATCACCCAATTTCGAAGGCGCGCGAAATACGACTCAATTTAAAAAGGTCAAAAATTATTTCGTTGTCATCACTTATGATTTTGACGTATGATAAATTCAATAAACTACACTGTGTATAATACTTTTACTACACTATTAATACTTTTTCTCTTTAATCATGTTCGTGGCTATGAGAAACAAATTAAAACAGTGAATATTCATTAGCGATTTATTAATTAATGATTAATTAATTATTAAATGTACAAAGCCACGAATTAAACTTAACGCCATTTTTCAAATCACAATATTTCGTAATATATCACTCGTATATGAACACTTCATTTAAAATTCACTAGAAAATTCCATCCAATACTCGCACGTATTAGTCGCATTTATTTATTTCGCCTCCTAAAGTCACTTCGATAAATATTCGTCGGATTATTTCAAAATACGACTTTCCGCATCGTCGCGTAGTCCCGGTATTTATACCCAAACGCTGGTTTTATTATTCTAATGTTTATGAGAAGGTTCCCGTCGCTTCTAGGCTGTTTTAGTCGTTTGTAGACGCTTCTCGAAAGTTGTAGATAATTGTAGACTATTCTAGAGCCTTCCATAGTGTTCTACCGAAGTGAAATTACAAGGGATTCGGATAGTGCCCAATTCCTTCTACTTGCCATTCTGTGACAAAACCGTCGTCGAAACCATCCTACGCCGTCTGTTCCAATCTGCAGCATTCTTGATGATCTTCCATTAAGACGGGATCCTCAACTCGGCCTTATGAACACCAGCTATTGAATTCATACGTTTTGTGACATCTGAAGTATTTCAGTACCTATACGTGTATGTATTGAGGAAGACACATCGCTCAGCATTTGTTTCTTATAATTATTTCTTGTTTTCAATTTGGTAAGTTTATATAACACGATTTATTGTTTATTTGTAAGCCATTAATAGAGGTATGGAGTAAATATTTTTCGGCTGTTTAATTTTTTTTATAAAACATGTTTTAATGTATTTTAAGATTCAATTTGAATAAATAAATAAAAAGATATATAATCATTAAAAAAGAAGGGATATAACCATATTTTCTCTACCTGAGATATAATTATATATTTTATAATTTACTACTCGAGTTTCGAGATCAATAAAATCACTCATTAACCGATGAAGTAATAAATTATATACTCAAATATAGAAAAATATCCTTAGGATGTAAATATAAATAATTAATGAATAGTAAAATATATAATATATAATTAAACTCAAGTAGAGAAAAAATAGTATTATATCATTCTTTTTAATGATTATCAAGTATATTCTCTACAATTTCAATGCCAATTCAATCAATAATAAAATATATAATTTCAAATGAAGAAATATTAAAGCATATAATTTTACATTTCTAATGTGGAAATTAATAAACATTCTGTGGATTTTTAAAAATCCATTTTTTTCATTCATTCATTCATCTTCATTCCCTTGTAAGGTCGGGGGCCCAAAGACTCGACAAGGTGTTTCCATATTCTGTCTTGTGCTGCTTCCATATGAGTTAACCAGTCCAGACCTATTCGGTTTTAATACACTTTTTTACTGTTGTTTCTTCCAGCCTAGTCTTCCGGGGTTGCCAAGAAGATACCTACTTCCTGGTAGGTACTCGTTCCTCTGGCATTCCTAGCACATGTCCAAGCCACCTCAATTTCATATGTGTAGGAGTAGAGTCTTCATGCCGAGTGATGTTTGTGTGTTCCTTAAGTCGACACTTCTCCCTTTGTTCATCAAAGTAAAATTTGAAAACAAATTCGTGTGTGTGGTGGCTTTGTTTCTGAACTACTCAATAATGGTAGCATATTAAGACCACATTAAGATAGAGTGTCAAGAAATCACATTAGGATAGAATATGATGAATATAGTGTATTAATATGGAGTGTTAAATAATCATATTAGGATGGTAAAATATCAGCTTTTGAAAATACGGAAAATAATTTCAAAAATATTTTAACGTGTCCAAAGAATGATTGATTTCATATATCATCATTGAATAGGCTGTACTTTAATAGAAGGCTTTCTGCGGGCGGTTTTCGCGCGTGGGCGGAACGGAGGTGGGAGGGGGAGGGGGTTAGCAAGGGTCGGTCCCTCGGGAAATTCAATATTCGGCCCCCCTACGTCGGCCTCTAAGATGCCTGTATGGCAGTAACGTACTTAGAGATGGCAGGGTACCTACCCTGGGGTGGCACATGCCTGGGTTAGGGGCAGGTCCGGACCTGGCGACCCACTGCGCGCAAATTGCAAATTTTGTATTTATCTTTCTTTTTCTTCTTTTAGGTGCCTCGCCAGACTTCATAGAACAGTGAATGGGGATCCACCTCGGATCCAGAACTGCGTAACTTGAGGGACTGTAAGTATAAGTGTAACTCGAATGAGTTGTTCCATGCGCTGGTAAACAAAATCGTAACCGCCAGAATGATCGCCGACCTCCGATAGGAGATGGCACCATAAGAAGAAGAAGAATATTATATTGAGGACTGGAGTTAAGCTACTTACCACAGCCAATTAACTTCGTTATTGCGGTAATATAAATACCAGATTCCGAATATTCTTCCAGTTTTATGATTGCGAAATTGAGTAAAACATATAAAATTTGTAGGTGATTTTATAGTCAGAGCAGAGATTTTAAAATTAGTATGCTCTTGATAAAATGCACCTAAAACATATTCAGCCATATTCCGAAAAGCACAATATTGGGATCTTAAGATAGTTATCCCAACACTTAATAAACGAGAATAAAAATAAAAATAAACGAGGCAAATACGTCGGTGCTCGTCGTACTCAAATAATAAGATTTGTATATTTTCACACATCTCTCTCAAAGTAAATACCTTTATTTGCGGTGTACTATATTTGAAATGCCTTTAGAAAAGGGGTTGATTTCTCCAGAGCCTTCTTATCCAGGCGGTCTGGTCTGACAGAGCTTTAAACGGATTACCGAAGTACCTATCGCAAACGTAACCTCATAATTTTCATGTTTTGACTAAAATTACATGAAAAAAGTACTAATGCTATAATTAAAGCTTATAGAAAAAAAAAAATTTCATATACACTTATAAATTTCTTCTCCCAAAACGTTCTGATGTAAAATCATGGAAAAATTGTCATTGTCGCGTTGGACTCGTTTATATATTATGACGTTTGATGGATAGCCGTCATGTATTTCTCCTCCTTCTCTATCTCAAGTAGAAACTGAAAGAAATAAACACCGACGTATACCTACGTCTCGTTTATTTTTTATTTATTCTCGTCTATTAAGTGTTGGGATAACAATCTTAACTTACACATTTTTTGTACCTGTATTACCTGTTATCTGCCAAAATCCCCCGAACACAAATATCATAATATCCAAACCTACTATAATGTTCATCTACACTGAAGGTGACCCACCACATACCCTGGGCTGTTTTATGCGCCGAAGCGTCCATATCAGCCCAACACATTCGCCGCCTGGTTGGCATTATTTTATGCTAAAGCGTCCTCTCCGCTCGGCCTTGCGTCCCAGCATTACAAAAAGCAAGACCAGGCGAGTCGGTCGCGCAAAACCTTCAATGTCCCATGCTAAAAGTCTTTATTTTTAAAAGAGGTTTTACAAAATTACAATAAAAGAACATTTATAATCTAAAAAATACAACATAAGAACACCCGAGGAGACATCGCACGGGACAAAAATAAATCAACACCCCTCCTTGGAGGGAAAGGGACAAAACAAAAATAAAAACATGTAGCACTTGTGCCAGAAAAGGTAAAACCACCGGTATGACACCGATCAGGAGAGACAACGTAAAATTGACAAAATATGATACAAAACAGAAAGATAACATGGTTGTGCAAATAAAATGGAAAATAACGATAGAAAACACAATGAAATTAACAAGAATGTAAAGAGAAAACAGAAGTAATAAACAGAAAAAGTGAAGTTGCAAGATTATTAAAAGAAAACAAAGAAAGACCAATGTAGGGCAGCATGGTCAAGGGTACATCAGGACCACTGAGCAGGACCCCTCAGGATTTCCCAACGGGTCACCCAAAATGTTCATCTACAGAAAATATTTCAGGTTTGATGCTATGACGTAAGTATGGCGGTCGCTGGTTCTTACTCTAATATGTTGGTCGCCGCGCCACGCCGGCCCTGTCAGGGTTGTACCTATGCTCAGGGCATTGTGGAGTAGCTACCCGCTACCCGCAGGCAGAGGACGGGATTAAGGTGGGGACACATCTTACAGAGTTTACGCTTGATTTATTGTGGAAAGTGTCTTATAGTATATATATGTACATAATATATATGTATACATCATTTCCATTTTGCGCCACGTCGGTGTTAATGTACAAAGCCTTATTGAAGCGAAACAAATTATTAGTTTTGAAATCTATCATAATTTGTGTATTTTTAAAATTTATATCATCACATTAATAACTGTCAAGAGTGAATTTTACATATACTACATAATATTTTGTTACTGAGGGATAAAGTTTTGTTTAGAAACTCGCATAAATGATAGTAGAGAGTGAGCTTTCACAGATGGATTTATTATTAAGCGATATATATCATCAATGCCCCCTTCCCCACCTAATCATTTAGTTACTAGGATGGTCCTACTAGATTAGTTGTCTGGAAGGTCTTATTAGAAAAAGCGTGCCGCTGGGCAGATCAAGACAGCGCCTAAAGGATAATGTACTGGCTTATCTGGAGAAGCTAGAGGAGAAGAAAGGATAGAAGCAGAAGATGAACGATGAAGTGGAAAGGCATCCTCCAGGAGACTAACGCTATACATCAGAAGCAGTAGAAAACGGTGTGTCTGTAAAAGTGGATGATGCTTATAAAGAACTATACTTAGACAGAACTATTCCGAATCTTTAGTTGCACGAGTATATTTGACATATACAAATCGCTAAGCTGAAGATACTGCGAAATGTAAATAAAGATAATTTTTTTTTACCAAATGTTGTGTGTGTTATATTTCAAAGGGAGTCAATTGTGCTTAATTATTGTAATATTTTAACAATGTTTTTATATGAATGTTCTCAAAACACTAGAACAGAATACTGCTGTATTCTAGTGTATGTCAAATAATTGGGAAAAATAAAATATATAGGTACATTAAAAAAGAATAAAGCTGAATTAAAGGCTCTTTTTTTTGTATGAAGGTTGCATATATCTGTACTAGATTATCTTATCGTATTAGTAATTTGAATATAATCTACGGATAATAACTAAAATATCTGAAAATTTCTCTCATAGTGGCAGATTTATTTCTATATCTAGGTTGAACTGTAATAATGTAGAAACATATAATTAAAAGCTTCCTGATAAAATGCACAAAGCACCATAGATGTCATGGCAATGGTGCATGCCATTCTTGTTCGAGTTAAGCAATAAACAAAAAAATGATTAATAAATTGAGTGCATTATTAAAACATACTTAACTTTTGTTAGATTTTTTAACAGCCTGTGCTGTGACAATATTGTTTGATTCGAAACATGCCAAATACTTTTTCTCATAAATTAAGTACGTAATTTCAGAGTTAAGGTACTAAGAATGAGAGACCGCGTTCCACATCTTAAATAAATGGGACTATTTTCTTGTTTCGAGGTCTCCTAGAGCCAGCCAGCGTGATGCGTTACTCGCCCTCCCCCGAAACCTCCGCCACCCTCTCCCCACCTCCTGCCCCGCCCGTGTGACAAACACAACCGGCAGGAATACATTTATCAACTTCCCAGCATGAGAGACCCAACATCCCTCCAACCCTCGATTTTCCATCCCTCTTCTGGAAACTCCCTTAGGACCCTACAAAACCTTACATTTCACAAGGTGGACCGAAAGATCAGGAGCCTCTAACAAAGCAATCAGAGGAAGCGTATATTATTTAATTTAATTTACGAAGCAATGTAAATATAATAAAGCATCTAATAATATCGTGAAAATTGTTGGCTTTTAATGAAAATCTATATATATTTAAACACAGCGATTAAGCGTATAACATTTATTTATATATTAATATATTTACACGCTACAAAGATTTATATAATAAAAATATAATATAAACAAATAGGTTTATTAGTGATAAAGATCGCTAGCAACAACATGAAAGAAATAAACTTGATAGAATTAAAAGAAAAACACACCAATATTAAAATAATATCTAAAATGTTGTTTAGTTAGTTTAGTCTCTGAATTTTGCCGAGTTTTAAATTAGGTTCCACATTGGTAATATTTTTTATACAATAAAATAGTGTAGGCACTTTGTGTTTGTAGTAAGTGCTTGTATATTAATCATATTTAAAAGTGCGAGGCTATCAGTCCTTTCAAAAATTATCGAATCATGCTAAAATATTTTTTTTTAGATGTGAGTTACACTTATTTTTGGCCTGGCTTGCTATGTACAAGGTTTATAGGAGTTCAGGTATTCTGCTCTTGCTACTACCAGCTTTGTTGAAATGGGAGGGATTTTTCTGTGGAACTTGGAACTCCTTCGCATTTGCCTGTGTGGAGAGGGAATCACGGGAAACCTCTCTCAGAAGGAGTCGGACCTGAGGGGACCTTCCTATACGTTCTCCAACGTTAGGCTTATGTTTCATACTATTATTCTGGAAGGTCGTGGATAGTTGTTTTTTTCTTATTGACTAACTGATCATCATTCTGTTTCCTCGTAGGGGTATGCAGTGAGGATATTACGCCGCACACATTGTTTAGACTTTTTTCCACATTTTTACACAGACAGATTTTTTAAATTCACAAGTCACATTGTTTCTTCCTCCAATGGACGCCCTCACCACACCTCGTTTGCTGACTAACACAGACTTGGTTTGATATTGTCTCAAGTATCGTCATTATAATGTGGATTTTTGGTGTGTATATGAAGGGTACTAGCGTGTATAAAATCTAGCGAATATAATATTATAATTATTAAAAAAGTTTTTTTTTAAAATAAGACGGTTATATCCAAGTAAAATATCCAAGTAATTTATATAAATAAATAAAAAGTTATATTAAACACAGTGCGGTTTGAAGTATTATTAAGTGATGCTAGAACCCGTATTGATTAATAGTGGGAATTAAAAATAGTGTTGTAATTGAATTCGTGTCCAGTGACTTTTTGGTAAATACATAAAAACTTTAAATTACTTAAGTGTTCCATTTGCCTCCCATAGCCACGTCCCGTGACAGTATAATCAAATATACCACAGTCTCAAAATAGCATCTAAAATATCACACGTATATTTTTTTATTTATATACCTTTATTACATTAATAATAAATATATAACGTAATGTTGGTTTAAGTTCAAAATTATTTTATTTTTTATATCTATTATATAATCATAAATTAATATTAATAATTCATAAACATATTCAGTTATTAAATATATAACACCTCTATTTTTCTTCTGTGTTTCACGTTCTTTGGCAAATTATTTTATTAATTTAGTATATTGCAATAACAAAAGGAGTTTCGTGTATTTGCTTTATTTCCATAGATAGTACAGAACTCTTCTAGATGACAAGTCAGGTGAATTAAAAAAACAATCATTTAACAAATAAATAAATATCTCTTCGGAGACAAAGCAACATTGTGAGTTATTACAAAACTTTTTGGTCACTTTGTATTCCGAACGGTCGGGGTGTGGGGTTGGCGAATCCAAAATGGCCGGAGAGTCAGTCCGGAGTGGCCATTGCGGGGGTGGTGCGGTGGGCGGGGTGGGGGGTGGCAATTTACGTGATCTCCCACCCCACAGATGGCACCCCTTCAGGGGGAAGTGGCTATCTGATGTATATACACCTTGGGACGCCCCCGGCGACAAAGGAGAGCACAGCAGAGGGAAGAGAAATAGTTTAATATTACAATTTTCCAGCATAACTCATTCCGAGGTCAAAGACACACGCACATCTTATTGTTAATACAAAAAGATAAATTACCAATTCATTCAACATAAAGTAATGGCGAAGAAGAACTGGTGTTTGTTATGATTTGTAAAATAAATAGTTAAAGGCAGTACAAGAATATTAATAGCACATTATATGTGTATTGAACAAATTACAATACCGTCAATTAGTAGAAGCTGAAGCCATTCTACGTGATCGAAGATTATACAGCAATCTACACGTTTTATAACGCTGAACCACCATGTACTTAGGGCCCATTTTATGAGAAATAACTCCCATATCGGCCCTGCAATTTCGCCACACAGTTCGGAATTGTTTTAATGCTAAAGCGGTCATCTTCGCTACGCCCCTGACGCTAGCGGCGCGACGAGGCGACAGTTTTACAACGAATCGAAAATCTGTAGAAATGTGGAGGTCAGTCGATGATTTTCGAAGTAACGTGAAACGACACCAAACATAATAGTGGTCCGTCTGTCTGTCTGTATGTCCTCGTAACTTCTTGTAACGTGCTTAATTTCGCTCGAATTTAAGGCTAAAAAATGAAATTTAACTGCCGGACATGAGGCTTGAACCCCGGGCCAGCAAACCTGAACCTGCCAGTCAACGCATGTTACTACGGCCGCCTCTCCTTGGACCGCCAAAATATGCTATAAATATATACGAGGACTTAGCAAAGACCTTAGCGGAGCAATGTTCCCTCATTTTTGACGGGTTGAGTGTTGTTGAGATAGAACGCGATGTGATTCGAATTGTGAACCCGCGTGACTGACCATAAACAAGCAACAGACAAGACCAAAGCGAAATAGAAAATTAAATATTCAGGAGTGACCATTAGTGAGAATTGCAAAATTGGTAAAAATTGAAGAACGGTGCTTCGGTTAAATTCGTGGTCAGTGATATTAGTTAATTAATAAACATTGATAAATTTCAAATGTTTAATTTTTCTTCCACAGTCATGATGCCGTAAAAATAGAAGCATAGTACAAACCTCTCAAAATTAAATACTTGTAAATAAACATTCAGGAACACGTCCGAATCTCAAAAAGCTAAGATGTACTATGCAATGAAGAATTTTAATGAAATGATAGAGGAGATAAAAAATAAGAGGTCTAAGTTTAAATGGATGGTTGTGAAAATTTTATATAGATTAAAAATTGATGAATATTGTTCATTTATATAAGTGAATATTATGTACATTCTTTTAAGAATAATAATATTATATATGCACCTTACACGTATCTTACATTTTATAAGGAATATGGTTACCATCGTGTTTTATTAAACAAATTAAAACTGATTAGACACATACTGATTAAATTATTCATTAAATAGATAGCATATAATAATACACAGCATATTCTTTTCTATGATGTCATCTAAATATTCTTTTCTATGATGTCATCTAAATATTCTTTTCTATGATGTCATCTAAATATTCTTTTCCATGATGTCATCTAAATATTCTTTTCTATGATGTCATCTAAATATTCTTTTCTATGATGTCATCTAAATATTCTTTTCCATGATGTCATCTAAATATTCTTTTCTATGGTGTCACAGAAGATGCACAGAATGCTTTGTTTTAACACGTGTCTTCCTGGTTATTTTTGCATCCATATTTTGTCTATATAGCAATACCACATCTATGTATGTCTCTGATTTCAAAGAAAAATATTGATTTTGATACATTCAACACAAATTCTAATAGTTTAATTGATCAGTCGAACACAATGTAGACGATATATTAATTTAATTTCATCAATAAGAAAAAAATATTACCACAAAATTAAAACATACAAAAAAGTGGAGGAGGAAAGGAGAGATCCACATGAAGATAATTAAGGTATTTAAATTAAATATTTGTTTATTAAATCCCCTTTTCATTCTAATATCTAAAAATTAATTTCGTATAGGTTAATGATTATTTCTGATAATCATTACATGAATCCAAGTGTATATTAAAACCTCAAGATAATGGGCTAATTATGGCGGGGGTGCCGAAAGTTCGTTATAAAATTTATTTTTCATTTTATTTATTTATTGATTAACGCCGTTCAAGGCTTTTACAAAAATAAGGTAAAATGTACATTTTACAAGTGTACATTAAATGAATGAATACTTCAAACTAAATGACTGGAAATTCTTACATAATGAATGTCCAAGAAATACAAATAAGAAAATATAATTATACATATTAGAAAGCAAATAAATAGCAGTAGCACAAAAAGATAATTTATAATAGAAGTAGAAAGTAAGTATATAGCAATAGCAGAATAGAAGAAGAAAGCATAATGTAATAAAGAATACAAAAATAACATAAAATAATATAAAGTAGAAAGCAAGTACTCAGCAATAGCACAAGCTTATAAAAGCATAATATAATAAAAATTTACATAACAGTTAGTGATCAACCCCATCAACAATTAAAATACAATCCACTTCAAGTCCAATCTGATGAATACTAATAATAAATTCAACACACCTTTTGAAATATGTTTGAACATTATAAAGTTGGTGGCAAAAACATCAAGTTGCTCGTATCTGTGTGCTAGCCTAGGAAGCCTTCATTTTCCGAATGCATACGTTAATAAAATAATTACTTTACATGTTTTTACATTTAAGGTGCGTTTGTTTAATTAAATCAAATTTCATGATTTTTTTTCTGAATTGCTTAGATAAATACTCAAAATATACGTAGTAGACTAGGCGATATGTAATAAATACATATTGTATCGGTATCGAGATGTTAAAAATAATTTACGCACTGTCAAAATTCCTTTTAATATTTCATAACAATATCGAAGGATCGAGAACAGCCTGTAACAATCTAGGGTGATCTACAAACTTCGGGAAACGTTTAAGAACATTTAGAAATGCCTGGTACCATCGTAACGTTACCAAATAACGAGAACCTTCTCTTAAACACTAGACGCCCAGTGTAGCCAGTCGTGAATTGTGAAGCGATAACTTGAGCGAATAATCGAGCGAAGTACCTTATTGGCATTGAGAATAAATGAGATAAATACTACGAGTGAGAATTGGAGGGAATGTTCTAGTTAATGAATGTTAAATACATGTTTCACAGTGGTAATAAAGTATTCATTTACGAGTGATATACTACGAAATACTGTTATTAAAAGAATGAAATTTTAATTCGTTTTATGTTATTTTGTACATTGAATAGTTAATTGATCAATAATAAATCGACAGTTAATTTCCAATACTTTCATTCATTTCTCCCTAACGTAACACTATTAATGTGGACAAAATTACATCAGTACTTTTTATAATATGTACGACCCCATGATGGCTAAGATTTGTTAACAATGTTAGTGAATCAACACCAAGAAATAACATGTTCATTTAGTTATAAGCAAGAATTGATTAAAAGCATAACAGGATGTTTATTTTCAGATATTATTCAGACACAGAAAATTTTGTCTGTTAAATCCGAAGTCCATTAAAAGTTTTCTGTATTTCAATTATTTGTGTAAATGAAATTTCTCTTCATTACGTTACATTCTACAAGTTTTGTTTTAATCGCCACCAAAATATTAAGGAAATCCATGAAAAAAAGATCCACTGTTTTTATTATTTTAGAATTATAACTGAAGTTACTAAATAGATAGCAGAAATCTTATTATAAAAAAAAGGAGTGATAGTATGTGAGAAGGGTTATTATTTGATACAAATTAAATGAATCAATTAGAAATATGTAAAGAAAAACTGCCTAATTCGAAAAAATATTTGGTTACCACTAAGATAGGAACTCGAACTTTCACCATGTTAACACTTTAATATTTGGAAAAATTTAAGAAATATTATGTAATTTTTCGTAAATGATACACCAATTATTTTATTTGAAAATAGGCTTCATCTTTATGTTACAATAAACCACAAAAACCTTAATGAAAGTAATAAAGTAGGTGTCAACAAGATAAATCTTTTATTTGAGTATTAAATTTGGAATATCTTTGATAAAACTTTTTTTCAAATTTTTTTTAAGGAAAAGTCCTTTCAATTACTTATGAACCATCATTGTGTGTGTGCATGATACATACACCTTTAAGGCACCATAGAAAATATCTGTATATATATATATGTACGAGCAGCCCCTAAATATTGTAATGTACCCCCGTTTTGGGTTATAGGGACTGTAAAATACGCATGCCCAGAAGGGTCGGAGCCATCGTAGATTGGCTCCTACGGTCAGCCTCCGTGTGTGTAGCACCGGCGTAGCAACCTCGTAGCGTCGTAGCAGAACAGTAGGCGGTGTATTCTTGCATGCAAACATGGGACACATGACACATGGTACATCGAGAAATACAAAGGAATCATATACCTATCTGTTTTTTTTAATATTTTTTTTTTTAAATTTAAAGACTATCGACGGGTCAGAATGACCCTAATGGATAATCATTTAGGACAAGGTGATTAGTACAGTTACATTTTACAGTAAAACATTAATACATTATACATTATACAATATAAATATAGATTAGAATAAAACTCTACTGTAGTGTTGACGCACAAATGAAACGAAACTTCTTTGCCAAATAAAATCTAAAAAAGTATTTAGTGTTTAGTATTAATAAAAAATTGATGAATAATATTTCTTTATTCTGTCAGACATGTCAATTTCTTAATCAATCTAAATAATTAATCACTTGGAGCAACTTTACTTCCACCGGTTTCGATACAACTGTATCTTCGTCAGGACGGACAATTGATTAGAAGCTTAAAACAAAAGCGATACAATCATAAAACTTGTTTGATTCTCTGTCGACTTAGCTTATTTTTTATAATTATATTAAATCTTTAGTTTGCTAGTATGCTCAACACAGATAAAATGAACTTTTTTTCGCAATATCTTACTAATGCATAATTTACCATGTCGTCAAATAAACGATAAGACGTACTAAATGTACTTTCTTTTTAAATCTCATACAAACTAAAAAAGTACTCTAATACCTTCTTTGTACTTTTAATACATTATTTTCTCTATCTACCCCTTCGTAAATACCACATATCATAACACGTTTTCACTTTCTTAAAGTGTTTTTCATTTAAATACATTATTAGTAACAATTCTGCTGCTATAAAAAATATTGCAGCCATATATAAGATATAATATAAACATGATTTTCGACTTAATCCACTTAAAAAAATAAGTATTCAACCTTTACATTGTACGATTGAGTTACATTCGATATCTACCCAATCATCAAATAGATTCATATATAATTATCAAGTAGATTCATAAACTTAATATATTTAAGCAAAATAGGTTTCAAAATGAGTTAAGAACAGGCCATGAGGCTTAATTATTGTAGCTAAACACAACACACACCCGTCCTTCATAAAATCTCATAGATGTGTTGTGACCTTATCGGGAATCGATTCCGGAATCCCTGGTAGAGACGCTAGTGTCTTGCCCACTGGACTAAGAGAGCCGCTGTATTTTTGATAAGATTTTCTGTAATAAATTGGTTAAGACCTTTATTCATTGAATTACAATGGTATTACGGTTATTTTGATTCATATTATTTTTGATTCTTTTAAGAATAGAACACACCTTTAACATAGATCAAAAGAATAGGAGTAGGAATCTTCTTCTTCTTCCTTCCACTGTCCCAACTAATTGCCTAGGTAGGCTATTGGGGCGGTTTTTCTCGTTCTAAAGCTGTGTTTTCTTTGGTTTTGGGTGTGGCTTTCATCTAGGCCATTTCTGCAGGATCTTGGAGCATTGAGTCATCCAGGAGTCCTTTGGTCTTTCTCTGGATGACTGTCGATGAAGCTCTATAGACATTGCCCGCTTAACCGTGTGATCTGGTGGTCTCTTCTTACCTGCCTGTATCATCTCAGCTGTTGTTTTTCCAGCTCACTGTTTTATGTCCGTGACACCCAGGCTGCCATGAATGCATGAATGAACTTTTAATCTTCTATTTTAGTGTTACTCCTGCCGACCATCTAAGCACTCACATTTCTGTTGTTTCAAGTTGCCTAGAGTAGGAGTTGTACTCGTACATAGTCCAGCATTTAGAATCATACATTATCGCGGATCTAATAATAGTCTGGTATACATTTCCTTTAAGTTTATATATATATATATATATATATAGATATATATATATATATATATATATATTAGGTCCTTACATATGAAATTGGCGTTTTGCCGTACTGGCAAATTTGATCTCAAATATCTTCTCTTTGGTTAGGAATTCCAAATCCAAATTTATACAGCTATTTACTCATGTATTTGTGTTTTGAAAATTATAATTCATTTGTTTTTTCCTCAATTGTTTTTTTCTTTGCGTCACTCAGTTTACAAAATGAAAAACTTGAAATATCGCGTTATTTACGAGTACGAGTTCCACCGTGGCACCAGTGCTGCAGAAACGGCTCGAAGGATTAATGATGTGTATGGCGACGGTGCCGCAAAAGAAAACACAGTGCGTTTTTGGTTCCAACGTTTTCGTTCTGGAAATTTCGACCTGCAGAACAAGCCCCGTGGACGGCCGGAGACCAAAGTTGATAATGAAGAATTGAAGGCTATTGTGGAAGCGGATCCATCGCAAACCACATCCGAGTTAGCTGCAGGCTGCGGTGTTAGTGATAAAACTGTTTTAATCCACTTGAAGCAAATTGGTAAGGTGAAAAAGCTTGAAAGGTGGGTACCTCACGAATTGAGTGAAGCAAATCAACAAACGCGAGTTACTTGTGAGCGTTTGGTGGACTAGTGCTGGTGTCGTTCACTACAGCTTTCTTAAATCTGGCCAGACGATTACGGCAGATGTCTATTGTCAGCAACTGCAAACCATGATGGAAAAGCTAGCTGCTAAACAACCGAGGCTGGTTAATCGCTCTAGGCCACTGCTGCTTCATGATAACGCTAGACCACACACTGCACAACAGACGGCTACCAAATTAGAGGAGCTTCAATTGGAATGTCTAAGACATCCACCGTACTCTCCGGACCTTGCCCCAACAGATTACCATTTTTTTCGAAATTTGGATAACTTCTTGCAAAGGAAAAAATTCAACTCCGATGGGGCAGTCCAAACCGCCTTCAAAGATTTTATTGATTCCCGTCCGAATGGTTTTTTTAGTAAAGGGATCGATGAACTACCTATGAGATGGCAAAAGTGCATAGATAGCAATGGTACATACTTTGATTAAATAAATATATTATAATAAAAAAAAATCGGCTTTATGTTCCTCCCATACTAAACGCCAATTTCATATGTAAGGACCTAATATATATATATATATATTATAAGCATTTTTATTTTAATTTTTTTTATTTAAAATATAATGGAAACCTAAAAGGTTTATAGATAACATTTTTACATGATTGAATGTAAGAAATGATAATAATATGATTTAGATACAAAGTCATTTTTTTATAGTTGGCCGAGTTTTAACATTTTTGTCACATCTGTTTTGAATTTGTCAGTGGTCAGTTGTTTGGTCTGTTGTGGCAGGTCATTGTATAGTTTTAATCCGTTGCAAATTAGTCGGGATTGTCCTGTTTTTGTTTTGGCGTGTGTTAGGTGATAGTTTTGAGCCATTCTAGTGTTGTGTTGATGTTTTTCATGTATTTTTTGTAATTTTGTGTCTTCGTCTTGTATTTCATCAATTGCTAGTTTTGCTTTTGCTTTTTCTTTTTTTTTTGCTTGTGTGACCCTAAAATTTGCTTCGCAATTTTTAGGGTCACACAAGGTATAGAAATAGGAATTGAACTTTGACTATCGGGAATATTGAAATGCATACTTTTAATGCAAGTTTGAAAACATTTTTGGAAGCTCTGTTTACTTTAAGGCTGTTGAAGTTTGGTCACCGTTCTAAGGCTGTGTTGGAAATACGAGGGGAGAGCGGGACAAGCGGTCACTGCGCCGCGCCCGCGTATTGATTTGTTGTATTGCACCCCCGAACCCCTAAAGTACATGGCTCGTGTGCTGCGGGGGAGGGCGGGCCGCCAGCCCCAGAGCCGTCCACCCGCCCCCTTGCTCGCCAGGCGATAGTTATTTTGAGCATGAACGTGGTGCGTGCATTGAAAATTGAAAATGTAACGTTTTCCGAAATATGAATCTTTATTATTTTTGTAATACGATTAATTTATGATTTTTATATGACTTTTCTAAAATAATAAAACATTTGAATAGAAGATCACGTAGTGCTCTTATTTACGATCGAAATGTGTTTATTTTTTTTTATATAAGACACGACGTTTAATCTTATATTGATTAAAACATCGGAATACTAAAAAAAGTGTAAAAATCGAATATTAGAGAAGGAGGTTCATTTAAAAAAAAATCTGGATGTGGTTCAAAGATTTAATAAATATTATAATACAAATGTTTAACACAATATGTATATTACAAGAGTGGGTGTTTCCTAATTAAAAGTTATAAATAATATGCAGAAGGATAAAAAATTAACCCATAAAAACCAAGTTTTTATTATACTCCCTTTCTCATTTACTAGTGGAAACTGGTTTGGCGCTTAACCTACGCGTTGGACTTCGGTCGAGCGACGCTACGAAAGGGAGTAATAAAAAATTTCCAAAAATCCAAAATTATACTATAATCAGGTTCCATGTCTACCAGACGCGTTGAAATATTTTCATACAACTTGGTAAGTTGTATGAAAAAACCATTAAAAATTTGAAAAATCCCAAATTTTTTTTTTTAACGAAAATTTGATAGATATTCTTGATCGTCACCAGGATGCTTGCAAAGTTTCAGCTCGATCGGATCATGGGAAAAGGCTTAAAAATCAATCCAAAGTTTTTTCGTCAAGCAAGCAGACGCCACGAGTTTACTATAAAGGGAGTAAAAAATAAAATAAAATCTTTTCTAGTAAGTAGCCATCGGGTCTTATCTCGTTGGTAAGTGCTATCATAATATCATGTTTTGACCACCATTATATAATATTATACACTTCGTTAATTTCGATGTGATGTATATGATCAAAGATGTAAAATGAATCAACTATCCTAATTTCGAATCTGTCTGTTCATAACTCTCTGAAATAAGTCGGTTAGGAGGATTGCTATGATCGAAATATTGTAATTTGACAGATCGTATCAGAACATTCTAAAATATGCATTCTTAGATAACGGGGCTTAAAATTTTTAATTGTTGTAGAATGCAAATAGTACTGTAAGCTATAAAAGATATACTTATGCATATAAATATCACAAAATATTTTTATAAAATATTTTATATAAAAGAATCACATTTCATAATATATATTCTTACACTCAATTTAGATCACTCTGTAATGTAAAATAATAATGGAAAGTAACACAAAGATGATTTTTGGTACATAGTAGAACCAACGATCTACAAAAATATATCATTCATAACTCAATAATGTTTTTTTTTTAATGATAAGTCTTGCGGTCTAGATGCGAAATATTTTATTTTATTAATTTATTTATTATTCATGGTAGACCAACAGCATAACAAAGAAACATAGAAAACATTGATATAATATAGATGGCCTCCACATTTAGATATGATAACAATCACCAATTATAACAATCTTGTTAATCATAGAATGGGGGGTTACTTTGCCTTTCACTTTATTTGTCTCAGTTTTCATCTAAGCCATTTCTTTCATTTTCATTCGTCATTTTCGCTGTTTTCTTTTTCTCTCATCGTCTTTCTCATTGCTGAGGATTGTTCGCCCATGAGACGTTCTGAAACCCTTTAAAACACTCTTTTATCCATCCTTGTGGTCCTAAAAGTCGAGTTAATGTGAATGTTTAGCATTTCGCAGGAATATACTTACGCATTTTAAATAATATGTACCGCATTAGCCCGAATATAACACACCGAATTTAACCCGATACAGATATTTAAATATTATATAATATAAGATATTTAGAAAAAAAAACCAATTTTATATCACATATTTTTTTTTACAAAAGAATTTTTTTAAATTCAATTGCTAAAGCAGTTATTAAAAAAAAAGATTTTAAAATTTGTTTGTATCTATATATATTTATTAATTATACCTACATGTTTCTGAAAAACCACTCCATCGTCAGGGTGTTTTATAAATGTCAAAATATCAATATGAATGATGTTTTTTGCTTTTTGTTTTTCTAAATTAATTGAAATATTATTTTTAAATTATTAGAAAAAAAATTTAGAATTGAACCAGTAGTTAAATAATTATTAATTATTTTTTAAATGGGTATTTATCTAACACATTTTACATTCATGTTAACTAAATGTAGTAATTTTAGACAATGTTATATAATATCAAGATTCTCAGCTTTACTATAATTACTGAAAATCATTTTTAATATATAATAAAGAATAAAATCTCTAACCATTTTAAAAGAAAATACACAAATTAATGTCTAAAGCCGATAAAAAAAAATCAACCACGCACCAAATCACAGAGACACGTTTATGGTCAAAAGTGGATGGCTGGATACAAAGGCATAAAATAAGAAGGCTTGTTTATAAAACATAATATTATTACCTAAGACTCGAATTTATTGCGCTCATGGAAGTCAAATCACTAATGCATGTGTTGTTCTCTGCTTATGCTAATACAGTGGTAGGCGCAAACTGTTACGTAACAAAGCATTGCGTTTATTACCCCATAAAGTTTGACTTTTCATTTAAGATCCCCGAACCATGGATATGAAAATAAAAGATGTTCAACGACATACGTAATAAGTACTATTAAATGTAATTTATGGAAATTTTTAAAGATGTGATAACTTAATTGGTTTTGTTTTTTTTTTCTTTCGTCATTAATTAAATATTTTACTTTTTACTGTTTCGGGATAGGTTTGTAGTAGTAATGGACTGAAACCGTCACTGTGCCTATGGCTCAACTTCAAAGTCCATACTTCGACGATTTAAAGGTTAAGGTACGCATTAAAATCATAATTTTCAGTACAAAATAACACTTTTAAGGCGCATTGACTCTGAATTCGGGCCTATGCGTGTGATTGGTGCAGGTCAATTGAGTTGTGAAAAATATGTTGCACCAAGAATATGTTGTGTACCGATACACACATTGGTATGCGAGAAAGAGACTAAGTTATATGAGTAGTTTCACGCTAGACAGTAAATGCAACAATACATTTGTCATTAGTGCGCATAATATCGGTTATGAACACCGCGCGCACTATATTGTGATTTAAAATACCTAAATATATGAGTGTAAAAAGGATGACGGAACCATACATGGTTGACGCATTAGTGACACTATTACTTATAATAAAAAAAATCAAACACTTACAACAGATTCATCATTGGCCGACTGTACAGTGCCATGAGCAAAAAATCGACCTGTATTCGATTAGAATGATAATTTGTAACTAAGATTTAGTTGCCCAGTGAATTTCCAAAAATATAATCGATAAAATCAGGTACGAATCTCACATAATGGTTATACAATCACAGTTAAAATAACTATTTTGTCCGTCACATCACATCAGTGTTGTATAACTCTATTATCACATATAAATAAAATACTTATACTCGATTTTATTCGTTTGATTTGAAGATTAATAATGCACTTACGAGGCGAAACGTGTGTCAAGTAAATTAAAAAAGCAAAATTAAAAACAGGTATTTTTTATTTCCATACATATTTTCTTAATATTTATTATTATCAGTGATGTACAAGATACCCTATACAAAGTATCTGGAATACAAAATTCAAAATACTTGGAATATAAAATTCAAAGTATTTCAAATACCAGATACAAATAACTTTCTGAAATGGTATTTGAAATAATAGATACAAATACATATCTTCCAAATACTTTTTAAAGATAAAATTCTTTTGTAAGGAAACACATTTAATTGAATGTAAGTTTATTTTTTTACGTAAATTATTTACGTATAAATCGCGTTGATCACGCAAATGTGACAAATTAAAATATTATATTTTTAAGGTTTTAATTGAGACTTAAGTAAAACCAGTTCTTCAAACATTTTATCGCTGATTTTTCTTCGATGAGGTCTCATTACAGGTACATCATTGGAAAAAAGTATCCTAGTAATCTTAGTATTTAAAAAATATTAAGATACCAAAATAATGTATCTAAATACAAGATACAAGATGAATATTCAAAAAAGTATTTCAGATACAAGATGAAAATACGTATTTTGCATCTTGTATCTGTGTTTCAAATACTTGTATCTTAGATAAGTCACATCTCTGATTATTATATATGAAATTAATATTTACAAAAACCCATATTGGTGCCGGGTAGTATAGTTATTATATTTATTTTTAAAATGTACTGGAATGAAGAAGTACAAAGGATAACCGCCATTATCGTAGCACATGCCGGAGCGATAATCATTTCTCGCAATATAAAAATCTTGTTAAAACAGCTCCGTACAGATTCACAAAAATCGCAAGCGCTCACTCGACAAAATCTGAATCTGATCCACTTGCAAATGTAAATAAGACCCAGTTTCGAGTAGCGAAAGACATACATAGGGTCTTATGATTTCCGCACGAGCGTTTAAAGTCGCTTATTCTTTGCACGTCTTCGGTGGATTGCCGGCAAGAGACGAGACTTTAAAATTCATTAGGAATAACATCGGTGAAAATGAGTGCTCAAGAGCAAAGAGGTTTATCATAGACCAATAAGTGCAAAATGCAAGGGAATATGAGATCTGCGGGACGTGAGCTTTTCGGATATGAAGTGTGTCATTTTTTATTTGGATTTCGCGGAGTTTTAAGACGGTTTGGTCTTATTTTTAGATGAAATAATTACATTTATATTTTTTAATTGTTTTAAATTAAATAGTAAGGAATATTTTAGCTTGTCGTGTTGAGGTTTTCAGGTTTGATTCTAGGCCATTATAAATCTGTGATTTTTCAAGCCTGTTTTTGTGTTGTGCTTCATATCAATAATTGGGGTACGTGGCCTGGATGAATTAATTATGACTTTTAAGTTATTTTAACATTCTAAGCCTATTTTTAATTAGGGGCTGGGCTACGAGAGCCGCCTCGTAGCCCAGTGGGTGTGACACTGGCTTCTCACGCTGAGGGTTCCGGGTTCGATTCCCGGTGAGGTCACAATTATTGTGACCTCACCGGGATAATGTGATTTACTCAAGCATGGGTGTTTTGTGATGTGTTTCGCTTCTTTAATTGGGCCTCTTGACCTGTTGAAGCGTAAATAAAATAAGAAATGACATTCTTTATTTAAAAGGTGACATAACCGCCCACACACAACAGTTTTTGTTTTGAAAGGAGCTAGAAGAAACTAGAGATAAACGAATGAAACAGAGGGCAGTATACAGAAATACATTACGAGAGTACCTATAGGGCGTTCGATAGTGAAGTGCGATCACAGACGTGTGAATATTCTGGAAGACGAATATAAAGTATTCCACAGACAAGTGATTAATGCGAAATTAGTATGAAGTAAAGAACAGCGCTCCGGTTGAGTTAGTGTTCAGTGACTTAATAAATAAAAAGTGTAATAATTTCAAGAGATTCATTTGTTCCCCCGTGAAATGAAAAGTCAAATATTTTCTGCAGTGATAAAATTCTAATGCTCAACTTATCATTGAGATTTTCGAAATCGAACACTAGAAATGAATAAAGCATTAAGCGCCAAAAATTTATTTTTAAGATAAGTATACAGGTTAGTACTGTATCCCTTCGCCAATACATTAAACACTGCACTGAAGTCCTATCTGTGTTAATTTCCTAGTTATATGGGAATGCTTATCGCATAAGTATTAAGTGCCGCGTCATTTTTTTATAAATAAGGCACTAAACGACATGAGTATTTTAAAGTTATTAGTATTAAAATGATTAACTCACGTGTGTGTAGTGTAGTGCTGAAAATATTAATGAAAAGGTATTATAAATAGCACATAAAGAGCGAAAAAGACTATAAATGAAGATTCTGGCCCTTAGTGCTTTATTCATTTACAGTATTCACTTATTTATTAGCACATATAAAATTATCAATTTAATTATTTAAAAATGAGGTTTGTTGTTTTTTAATAAAAGATTTTATTAATTTGATTTGCGCCGAAAGTCGTTGTAGTGGAAATTTTCAGATAATTGTGATTCGCTGTGATTTTCCCGTCTCCGTGTTTTTGCTGAAAACCGAAAATATTGTAAAAATAATGAGGAAAGTGATAAAATCCCGGCACAGCGTTATTAAGTGTCAATTATTTTCCCGTTTTCCGAGAGGGTGCGGCGTGTTAATTTTTTTAATTCAATGAGCGACTCCCTTCGCGGCTTATTGATATCCGCGGCCTTCATTATTTATTCAGGGGAGGCTCCGCGGTGCTCCAGGAAGGTTGCGAATTTATTCTACTAATCATTTTACGCGCGCACATACACACCGTGTCGGGTGATCAGGTGCGAATGCCACTGATGATTATTTATTTTATTTCGCTATTGTAGAGAGTTGAGATCAGGGGCGTGCAGTGGGAACATCGCAGCACGACTTTTACGTTACCAATTATTTGGAAAAAAATCGTAATACAACATGTATTTAGTAATATTTCTATCACAATTGTTATCATAGTATTCATATTTTGATATATCATAAAAATCTGTAGCATAAATATTTGATTTCTATTTTTTTCAAAAATATACGTTTACAAAAAAGTCATGCTTCAATGTTCCCACTGCACGCGCCTGGTTGAGATATTGGAATGGAGGGGAACGATTAATGGGAAAAGAAATCTCTTCTTACAACGAATAATTATAATTTTACTCGTCGACCCGTCAAAAATGACGTACATATGTATATATTTTTTTAATATTAAAGAAGGTAAAACAATAATTTTTACATTTCCTAATATATACATTTTTGCATTAAATATAAGTAAATTAAATTTTTATTCAAAAGTAAGTATCACGTATTTTTAAATTTTTTTCTTAAAGTCGTTATATTGTTTTCGTCCCTAATATCCCCCGGTAGTTTCAAATATTATTTCCTACCACTATACATTATAGAAGTTTGTGATTTTTTTCTTTCGGAATGGTAATCTTATTTCATATTTTCTTCTCGTATAGTGGTCGTGTTCATGTTGGTTTTTTTATTTTTCTTAATAATTCAAAAGTACTGTTGTGCCCATTAATCCTATAATAATAATCAATCCTATAATAATAACCTGCTGGACGAGAAGTTTACCGAGGTGCGAATTACTAGAAAGTAATCTAAGCGATAGAAATAGCTTTAATTAGTGTAAATCAAGAAACAATGCAATAATAAGTGTGTGATATTCTGGAGACATTTTGTGACGATAAAATTAAGAAAGGATTCGATTTAACCCGTGTTCAATATCCTTTTGTGTAATAAATAAAATTAAGGATAAATTGTAGAAGTCTCACACTTCTCTCTTATAAGTTTCTTATACGATGGCTCAGGGCTTAAACCTGTATGAGCTGCAACATTTAAAAAATCCATCGTAAGAACATCCACAATTATCAAATTTTTGAAAGTTCTATACATGTTTCGCATCAAGAACATTTCACATATTGCACTGGTCTCTGCTAGAAACATCTGTTGTTATTTTTTTCTCATTAACAAGTTAGTAGGTTTCTAACTGATAATGATACTTCTACATTTTATTTTTCAAAGTGGACTTATTTTTAGCAATATTCCTTATTGATATTCTTTCTTATATATTATTATGATTATTACTAATTATATTATTATGATATTCTTTCGAATTATAACATATCTTCTGAAATACGCCTGAAAATTAATATTTTAAATTTTTACCTCATGAAATTTATATGACTTCCATTCACTTTTCTCGTTTATAAATAGCTTCGTCTCTGCGAGACTTTTATAATTTTTCCTTAATTCTGGGGACCAAATCCAGTAACTGTGTTCTTAGAACATAATTTCATATAAAAATACGGTTGTAGTAAACAAAAGTTTAAATAGTTTTAGTGTTTGCATTTCCCTTCACGTCCCTTGACAATATCTTAGATACCAAATATTGCCTCCTTGGGCGTGTGATCCTCGCTTCAACACCAAACCGTAAGAAAGTACTTTTAAATTATTTCACAAACTGTAGGAATATTAAATTTAATTCGCATCGATTAAATGTAAAAACGTACATATTCACCCATTTCAACGGGCGTGGAAAAACAAATTGAAAAAATAACCGCGCAAAAAATGTGAAAGAGATTTGGAGAAGCGCAGGTGTTTAAAACACGTCAATTATTTTGAAAATTGTCGTGTCGATGGCTGACGTCATTGTATTAATTTGTTACATTTCGCACCCAATTTTCATCGAGAACCATCAGAGATACCCAGACAGCCGTGACGCTTCAATTACGTGAATTTTTAAAAGCAGGTGAACAGAAGTAATGTTCTTTCAATTAAATTACAATTAACAATATTTTTATATGTACATATGTTCTGAGAACATAATCACGTATTTTGTCCACAGGGAGATAACCGTTATTTAATATTATTTATTTATTTATCTTCATCTCGATACAAGAAAAGGAGCCATTCATCCTAGGGAGGACCTGTGCCGAGATGAGCAGCTAATATTATAGTGAGAACTACTACTACTGTAAATATAAAACAATTTACTATGTAATTATAAAATTAACTCATAATTGATATAAAACCATGTAAAATGTGGATAGTAGATTAATTATAGAAGTCATATAGAGATGAATATTTATGAGAAACTTGTATGTAATTCTTTACAGGGTAGCCCAGGGCTTAAGAGCTTTATGTGCTGACTTAAGTAATCACTTTCACTTCCAAATCCAACGCAAAAATATCCACACATTATCAAATTTTTATCGTATGTCTGTTCCATTATCTGTAATCTTTCAAATATTTGATAGCACTATGCTAGAACATCTATAGTCCTTCCCGTGATATAGTCTGTGATGTAAACGATTTTGGGGTGCCTTGTGAGGGTTGTGAAGGAAAAAAAATAGGCAAAAAACATACCCTATCACCCTCTTCACGGAGAAATTCGAAACAATTAAGATACCTGTATTTTTTTCTATCAGTATGCATAATATTATAAAGACAACATAAATATTGTGTATTGGAAATCAGCTATTTATACATGTTGTTTTGTTATGCTAAAGATCAATAAATAACTGTATTTGATAGGACACATTAAGTCTTACAAAAAGTACTGGAATCGCTTAAAAAAGATACATTTTTTTTCATAAGAATAATATTATTTTAATCACTTTTTAATAATAATATCTTATTATTTACTAAAAGTATTATTTTTAGAGTGATTTACATATTCTTAAAGTTTTTTTATAGAGAAAAATTTTCTTACAAATTTAACAGTTTAGATATTCTTCCGAAAACATAAGTGTATGCGGCAAGGCGGCCCTCGTAGTTCGGTGGGCATGACACTGGCTTCTCACACCGAGGGTTCCGCGATCGATTCCCGGTGAGGTCACAATAATTAATCTATGTGATTTACTCTGTTAAAGCGTTAAATGAAAAAATGAAATGACTAAGCTTTAATAATAAATTAGAGAAATTTTGTGCATGCTATTTTTTTACGGAAAGATTATTAAGGCACCCGCAAGAGCGGGATTAATTCTAGGACAACTACGTCTAGTTATAACCAAACAAAATTAACGGTTTAGATGTATTTGCAAAGTCACGTTTTTTGTTTAATTTCGATTTTGTATGTGTACCTATTTTTATGACAATATCAAGAGTAGATTTAAAACATACAAATCTCTCTAATACTAATAATCAAAATTAAAGTAATTCTCCCCGTTTACACTTCGGTCACACTTTTTAATAACAAAGGTCCAATATATTTTTTTATCCAAGGAATCCATGTAAACATTGGTTTACCTTTAATTCTGTATGTGTGTAATAAATCCGTAGTAATAAAATAATTCTAAAAACTTCAAATGCTTTGTCACTTGATATAAAAAAATATTCCACGATGGACGTCATATCTTATATACTGAACTGGCCGTATACTCGTGAAAAATCACGGGACATAATAATTGCAGGATATTGAAGTTGAAAATTTATGAACAGAATACCATTCGTTTTTTAAATTGGCTATATTCGCTTAAACCCAAAACTAATTATTAATAAAATAATAAAATAAAAATGTCATGAATGTGCAATTTGGTGGAGCGGCCCTCGCGTGTTACTGTGTTGTAATTCCAGCAAATTACGGACGTTACGGGTCGTTAAATGAAATTATTATATTTAGGTTAAATGAGATTTGAGTATCGATAATAATATGCAATAATAATTTAATTCAATGGCAGAAGATATGTAAGATAACTACTAACTACTTTGTGTAAATTTTTTTGTTGTTGTTATTATGTCAAGGTTTCATTTTTTCATTTAGTTTACAAAATTTCGCATCGCAGGTGTCCTCCGTCAATTATTATTCACTATTCAAAAAAATCTCACCCCTTGTACATAATGTTCCACTTTTAGATAAAATCTTCCGTCCACTCTGTGGCCTGCTGCTATGATTGGCGGACGCGATTTAGACCGAGGGTCAATCAACCAATTAAAGCCCGAATTCAAAGTGCTCCGTAAGTGGAGGGTGCCATATCTATGTGAAAAACGCTCCCGTAATTTGGTCATCGTTTCTTGATTAAGTATAAACTTTACAAAATAATCGCCATTTTTAATATTGTTATTTCTAAAAAGTGCAAACATATGCTTTAATATAAATAAATAATATTCAATTATTTTCAACCTTTCTAAAATCCATATTTTTTTAGCTTTATTTTAAAGTAAGAGTTTTCTTTCTTATTTTGTTTTCTTTGGCATTTTATATAAATCTGCATTGAACCTTATATCATAAATTTAAAGGATTTGGACTTCTTCCTGCAGGGAAGTTTCTTTTTATATCATTCTCTTTGGTCACGTTCACGCTCATGCTGATTTGAATAAATTTTTCAATTAATTCAGTAAGGACTCAAAGTAATATTAATAATAATAATAAATATAATAGTTATAATAATGACTTTATTCCAGCGTAACCGGGCTGAATGTGCAACGCTTGGTTCGCCATATATATATATATGTAGGTAAACATATAACAATAAAAATATAACGTTTGGGTATCATATATTTATACAAATATTACATTTACAATTCGAAATTAAAAAAGAAAAAGAGAATAATACATAGGGAAAGGGAAAATAAAAACAATTTATAAAATAAAAAATATAAATAAATGCTCTGAATGCAATTATTGAGAGTAAGAATCTGTGAAAGGAAGCAAGACTCTTAGAGGTCAGGGGCGTGCAGTGAGAACAAGAAACATGACTTTTTCCTAAGCATATATTTTGAACAGAAATCGAAGTTAAAAATGTATATCGTAATATTTCAATCACAATAATTTTCTTTTTTTTCAGATCATAATATTTCATAATACCAGATAAATATTTAATTTCTATTTTTTCTACAAATATGTGTTTAAATAAAAGTCACGCTTCTTGTTCTCACCGCACGCCCCTGCTAGCGGTACATATTGAAGTTCTAATGCCAACTCTGATATACTGAAGTATATAGTAGCTTGTTTGTGCGAGTGCTCTCAATTTTTGCCCCATTTGGTTTATCCCTAAAAAGATGGTTCTATTCTTTCTTACATATTGTTTGTGTGTTGCTGTAATAATTATTATTAACTAGCTGAAACCCGTTCGGGTTTGGTGGCCCGGGGTTCAAGCCACATTTCCGGCCGTTTTTTAAGCCGTGAATTTGAACGAAATTACGGACGTTACGCGAAGTTTCGGGTACAGATAGAGAGATGCGCGGACTAACATCGAGATTATTATGTTTAATTCTGTTCTATTTTTATATTTATCATTCCGTAATTCGTCTATTTTTATTAAAATAAAATACTTTTTTTATATTTGCAAAATTTTACAGGTGAAGAAAGTGTTTACACAACTTACGTTGTTAGATTTGTTACAAAATGTATTTTGTCAATTGTATCATCCCAAAACTGGTTCACTTCGCTGATTTGCAATAATATTAAGTCATTCAAAAGTCCGTGGGCAATTTTCAATTAAAAATTGAAAACATTTCAATAAAATTCCGCCTGAAAACGATCAAAGAATTACGGCCCGCGCGCCACTTCAGAAATGCCCGAAATTATTTCGCAATTTCGTATAAACATTGACGCGAAAATGACCGGCAACTTTAAGTACGCGCCCGACAAAGGGTACAATGGACCGCTGTGCGTCCACTCTTTTGAAAAAAAAAAATTACATTTTTATATGTTCTCTATTTAAAAAATCGACCTGAAATTTGGGCACGCGGAGGACCCAAAAAAGGTCGACCCGAAGTCCCCGGCCAAAATGACGGCAGTTTGAGAGGACGATGTATGGCACGGTTGATCAGGGCGCGGCGGACCACAATATTTGACCATAACTTGGCGAAGGGTCAGCGGAACTAGCCGAGAATTGTTAGGAAGAATTATGTTCTGTTTATACGGCGAAAAGGGGTGGACACATTTCTGGTCACAAAAGGTCACCGTGGGCCGGCGCTAATAGACCGTGCAGGGTCATTCCGACCTACGCTACCTAAATATTATATATACCTACAGTAAGTGCTGCAAGATGTATCGTTGCCCGATGCCCAAAATATATTATGAATAATATTTTTTTTAAATCTTGGAAAATGTGAAGTTAAATTTTTTTATATAGGTAATTTTGTGTTTCAAACATTGGTAATTAAAGATATTTTATTTTATAAATTATTATGTTTTCATAAATTATTTTATAAATTTTACGAGTATGTTAATATCGGTATTGTTTAGACATATAAAATTCTTCTTATTCAATTTTTGCGGGACACTTTTTACCTTATGAAAGCATTAAAAACCAAGTAAATACAATGTAATTCTAAAAATATAAAAATTAATCAAATATTTTATCTTATTTTAGCGATAACTGCAATTGTTTGCGTGATGAAATGAAAGGAATATTTTGATTATTTCATATTGTTATACAATATGACACACATAAAACACGAGTATTATTACTCAAACACATATGTACGAGTTTTATTGAAAAAAATAAAAGGTATTAATTTTTTTACATAATTATTTTCAGGCGTATTCTAGTGAATACGTTTAATAAATTGGATACAATACAAATAATATTGCTTAATATTCCATTTTAAAAATATATATTTAGGTATCATTACCAACTGTGATATCTATGTATACCGTGTAATGGAATTCGATTATATGAAAGAAACTGATTTAGAACATACCTACAACTTTACATTTTTTTTATAATATATGGATGACCTTACGATGGAATCGGTGAACGTTGCATTGTGTGTAGTGATCACTTAAGCCAGCTCATACAGGTCACAAGCCCAGGGCCATCCTATAAAGAATTCCATACACGTTTTCTATATAGTCTGCGAGACTTCTATAACTTATCTTAATTAAGAAAAAATATAATTTGTGGACATGACCAAACACATTTTCATACCAAAAGTAAATATTAGGTCCTTACATATGAAATTGGCGTTTTGCCGTGCTGGCAAATTTGATCTCAAATATCTTCTCTTTGGTTAGGAATTCCAAATCCAAATTTATACAGCTATTTACTCATGTATTTGTGTTTTGAAAATTATAATTCATTTGTTTTTTCCTTAATTGTTTTTTTCTTTGCGTCACTCAGTTTACAAAATGAAAAACTTGAAATATCGCGTTATTTACGAGTACGAGTTCCACCGTGGCACCAGTGCTGCAGAAACGGCTCGAAGGATTAATGATGTGTATGGCGACGGTGCCGCAAAAGAAAACACAGTGCGTTTTTGGTTCCAACGTTTTCGTTCTGGAAATTTCGACCTGCAGAACAAGCCCCGTGGACGGCCGGAGACCAAAGTTGATAATGAAGAATTGAAGGCTATTGTGGAAGCGGATCCATCGCAAACCACATCCGAGTTAGCTGCAGGCTGCGGTGTTAGTGATAAAACTGTTTTAATCCACTTGAAGCAAATTGGTAAGGTGAAAAAGCTTGAAAGGTGGGTACCTCACGAATTGAGTGAAGCAAATCAACAAACGCGCGTTGACTGCTGCGTTGCATTACTCAACCGGCACAATAATGAAGGGATTTTAAATCGAATCATTACCTGTGATGAAAAGTGGATCCTGTACGATAATCGGAAGCGCTCATCGCAATGGCTGAACCCTGCCGAACCAGCCAAACCATGACCCAAGCGAAAATTGACTCCAAAAAAGTTACTTGTGAGCGTTTGGTGGACTAGTGCTGGTGTCGTTCACTACAGCTTTCTTAAATTTGGCCAGACGATTACGGCAGATGTCTATTGTCAGCAACTGCAAACCATGATGGAAAAGCTAGCTGCTAAACAACCGAGGCTGGTTAATCGCTCTAGGCCACTGCTGCTTCATGATAACGCTAGACCACACACTGCACAACAGACGGCTACCAAATTAGAGGAGCTTCAATTGGAATGTCTAAGACATCCACCGTACTCTCCGGACCTTGCCCCAACAGATTACCATTTTTTTCGAAATTTGGATAACTTCTTGCAAAGGAAAAAATTCAACTCCGATGGGGCAGTCCAAACCGCCTTCAAAGATTTTATTGATTCCCGTCCGAATGGTTTTTTTAGTAAAGGGATCGATGAACTACCTATGAGATGGCAAAAGTGCATAGATAGCAATGGTACATACTTTGATTAAATAAATATATTATAATAAAAAAAATCGGCTTTATGTTCCTGCCATACTAAACGCCAATTTCATATGTAAGGACCTAATATTATATTACAATACTCGTCATAGTGGTAATATGATTAGCAGTAGATTAAAATTATTTAATGGCATACTCAGATACAGGTTGAAATATTCAAATAATATTTGAAACGCACTAACAATGCAATAATAATAATATACAGACGTAAAACATGAAAAAATCAAATAATTTATTCAAATTTTTAATATTTCATTTTCTGTTAAAAGTATAAGTGTATTTTTTATAGTATCCCCGGGATTTTTATTATATGAAAGAACATTTTTATTATAAGTAAGAGAATTTTTATTTAATAAAAGATTACTCGTTTCTCGGAAAAATATACGGTTCGTATAAAATATCCGCAACCAGTTACAGTTAAATAAAAGAATACTTATTTTAAATCATTTTCGTTTCAGGTCAAACTCAAGATTGTCGTGAAAATATTTGATTTCACCTCTGTCGCGTCGCGTGCTCGCAATATCCTAACCAGTTTGGTCGTTAGTACGTCAAGGTAAGAATGAGGACGAATATTCTGACCTCGATGAAATGAAAAGGTCAATTTATTGACCTTCGGAGTCTTTTTATTTTTTAGTAGGTATATAGGGTCGGTCCGTACTTTGACCAGTTAATCAAATATTTTGTTACGTTCTGCGTCATCGCAAAAGAAGCACGACCAACCAAATTAATATTTATGAAATCAAATTTTACTTGTGAAGCTACGTTTATTTTAGAGGGTTAGGGGTTAGGGGTGGTTTTAAGGCTGCGCGGATCACAAGAAGATGGAGAAGCCAGGCTGAGATTGTATGATCACGAAATGAAGAGAGCAGATGAACGTATTGTCAAAAGTGTATTTAAAAAGATAGATAGCAGACAATGAAGAAGATCTTAAACAACTTGATGGTCACACATCTGAAGGTGTTCACATAAGTCAGAAGACCGTTTAGGACACAAATTCATGGCGCTTTCATACAAGGAGATATGAAGAAGACACTGAAAATCTTTTGAAATATAGTCGACATAGGGATAAATTATTAACTAAATGGTTAACACAGTGTACTAATAAATCAATTATATAATTTTTTTACAATATTTTATATGTAGGTATGTTCTGAGAACACATTTAATAGATTTTGGATTTGGGAGACATATTTTTTACACGTTTCTCATATAAATAATTTCGTCTCTGTTCTTCTTCTCTAATTTATCTTATCTCTCTAATTTATCTTAATTAATTAATTTAATTTGTACATATTTCTACAAATGTGGCAAACGTCAATTTTAAAGCTATTTGGCCTTTGTTCGCCGTGTACCTTTAGCAAAATTTATTTTTGTCAAAATAAATTAAATTATAAAATGTTGTGCAATAGGTAGGTATACATTTAGTATGATAAGGCAATTAAAAATATCAGAAATGCAAACCTAAGATATATTCTATGTATAGTATCTTGTAGGTATATAATAATATATCTTTTACATTTCAAATATTTTATCTAGCTTTTTCCGCTCTCGTGTATTTAATATAATTTGATTATCATATTCAACATTTAATATATTAAAACTAAAAATATTTTGTAAAGAATTTATGAAGTCAAATGATAAGGTTTTTTTTAAATTCTAGCAATTGCAAGCATAACATTTTTCATGTTTTGACACAAAATTATTTAAAAAAATTAAATAATTCCCAAAATAGAGAACAAAGTCCTGTTTCCACTACAAGGGGTAGTTGGGTGAATAATATATCAAAAGCCCTCCCCCACGGTCGCCGAAACCTTTCTCTAGCGTGGAATTTGGATAAATATTGAAATAGGCAAAATGGATATTGCACAGTGTACACACGAGAGGGGGTGTATCGGTTATTGGATATTATATCAAAGGGGGTAGGTTTACGGCTTACAAAATGGCCGCCGCGTTTCCACCCCCCGCGGAAGGGTAGTGGAACCTCGTGTAATCGAAGCTATAACTTTCGCATGACAAGTTCCATATAACTTCATCTCTCCGTCTCTGTTGAGATGACTGTGTGGAACTCCTTTTCTTAAATAATGACAACCTACCCTTGATGGATAGAAGAAATCAAAATATAATTTAATATGATCGATCAAGAGATAGACATTCCTATCAATCGGTGGATCATTGAAACATTGTCACATTCTATCTTAATAAAGGCATGTGTTCCAGATTGAACACACATCTTAATAAAGATATGTGTTCCAGATTAAACACACAAACATTCTCTCAATGAATAGAAAACAATAATCAAATTATACTTTTTTATAGTTAGGAAATATACTTGTAGTTACCTACTTGTACATATCTATATACGTATAATTAATATGTACCTAATGACCTCTTTAAATCGAATTATTTTTATATATTAAGAGAATTAAGAAAACAATAAACTTTTCAAGAAGAAAAAAAATAAATATAAATATATATATTATATATATATAATATATAAGAAAAATTAGGTATGCGTTTTGATTTATATGCTGCTATAAATTATAATTAGTACTTTTATCATTAAAACTACTATTTTTTATAAAAAAATAGTTCACGTAGGTGATACGTGTAGAATCAATATTCTTACTATTTCCAAAATGAGCTCAACGCTTGTGCTATGAAAATAGGACTAACGTGCTGGTATCCTGGAATGGGACGCTGAATCACTAGGCGAGAGTGATAACCACTACACCAACAAGCCACTTATAATAATATAATAAAACTCAAATTGAAACATGTAAAAGTACGTCATTTTTGGCGGGTTATAGCTAGAATGTTATTTAATCCCAATAATAATTTCGTTGTCCGTCCGTAACTACCTAGAATCCAACAGCTGTTCCGTTTTCATTCCGTTTTCAAATTTAGTATGGTTTTAAAATTGTTTTTAAATAAAATGAAAACATTGTCTATGTCCTTTTAATAAATTATACTCTTCATTAGATATTTTTTTTTAATATTTCAGATTAATAAAAATTAAAACTAACAAGTGTATACATAACTATGTCGCAGATGTCTTTAATCGTATGTCAGTATGGTATTACTCATTAATCAAAATATAAAATTCTTTAGTAAGAATGTTCTCCAATAATCCTACCAAATGGCTTAAATAATAATAAGGTAAAAGAAGCAAAAAAAGTATACTTCTCTATATAATAATGTCAATCATTAACGTTATCAAGACGCTACGCTACTCTAGACAGCGCTGTCCTCACAGCCATAACTGGCGGCAGAAAAATAAATTTGTCAGGTTATAGCAAGTTAAGTAATAATTAGTAATAAGCCTATATTTTACTTACTTACTCAATAATAAATCATTCAGTTTCACAAACTCGGGTACACGTCTGCTTACGTAATATGTAAATAAAAATGTTTAGTTTATATTTTATGTTTATTTATTTAATTAAGTTATTTACCTACTATATACATGCTTTTGACGATATAAAAAATTAAATTAGTTACATTTACAAGAGAATAAAAAGTTTGTAATTCACTTATCACGATATTGTTGCTATTAACAAATACGCACGATAACTAGTTTAGTATAAGATCGCTTCTCTTACCTACATACATGCCTTTGACGACATAAAAAACTAAGTAAGTCACATTTAAAGGGAATAAAAAGACTGTTAAAGCACTTGTCACGATGTTGTTGCTGTTGATAAAATACGCACTATAACTGGTATAATATAAGATGGATTCCCTTGGCGCGTCAAAATTCAATTGACGCACTCGTCACCGAATCAGAACTGAAATAAAAATCCCTCAGTCTGCAGTTTAACCGCCAAAACGTGACATCCCTTCCGGCAGCCATTAAATTATTGAAATTAGATCACATATTATTATTTCTCGGTTCACTCTTGCATACAAAAAAGCGAAAGGGTTATGTCAGGACCTCGCGGCCATTGTGTTTCATTTCCGCGTCGAGTTTTACAAGTCGGGATAAAAAAGATATAATGTATTCTATTGTCATGCACCGCTCTGCTATTCTCATGCAGATCAGGGATGCTGGGTACACCACTCTCCTCGCCTCTTAGAATCTAAGAATACTGCCGTACTGTTTATGAATGTTTAATAAAATACATTTGTAATTTTTTTAAATTGAATGATCTCAACATTTTTCATAGTAAACAAATTTATCTGTCCATCTAGGCCATCTAGGGGAAGAAAAGGAAAGGCAAAAATATCCAAAAAAATATTTTAAAAATGGTTTTAAATGCAGTCAACGAGGATTACTACTGTTCAGAATATGTATAATAACAGTATAAAGGCACAAAGGAAAACACAGAATGTAAGGAGCAAACAGGTCGGGACATTTGAGGGAATAGGAAAAGAAAACTCCCTTTTGGGTTAAACAGACAGCACAAAAATAAGTACATAGAAATATGGACTTACGCACACGCACCACGGCCGGCACATACGATCCAAGAGCAAAACAAGATTAAGCAATCAAGAATATATACTACCACTGTTTAAGCGCTGAAGGATTTCCCACATGGAGACCCACACCCGCAGAAACACCCTGAACAGTTCCAGGTTCGTAATTAACAGTTAACAAATTAACATTTCCAAAATTTTGGATGGCAGCCGTGCGGCCCAATTCTGCTTTGCAGTGCTGGGTTGCACGGTTGCCTTTAGCATTAAGAAATGTCAACCTGGCGGCGAATGAGTAGGACCGATATAGGAGCTTTTGCTTATAAAACAATCCTGGGTAAGCGGTGGGTCTGCCCTCATTGTTTAGAATATGTTGAATTCGAGATTTTATAGGAAAATAGTAGCTTAATCCCTTCCGAAATCATTTTTCCAGTTCACTATTAAAAGCACAGACAGTAATATCCTTGTAATGTAAAAAGCAAAAGTACACTTTAACCAGTCAACCTCCAAAGACGTGTCACGTGATAAAATGGCCGCTTCATACTAAAGTGAGAGTTGATGTCGATTTTAAAATGAAACATCATAGAAAAGGCAGCAATGTGCAATTACGTAAATAGAACAATCTAATGTCCACTATTTGGCAACAAACACAGCAATATCCATATTTAAAAGTTGAATATTTATTTAAGACGAATTTATAAGGAAAAATCAGATGACAATTGATTTAAAAAATATATTTTCTATTAGATGTAGGTTTTATAGGCTCCAGATAAAATTGTTTAAGAAGTGACGGATTTTTTTCTATTTATCTCAGAAACACCTCGGTAGGGTATTGCTGCCTTTGCTTTTGTACTCCTCGTATATAGTAGGCTCTGACTCCTTGCGTGTTTTTTTTATATCAATTTTTCTATGTCCAATAATATAAAGTATTTGAACAGCCCTCTCTCTGAAACAAGATGGCGGATCAAATCAGTTAACGGTGCTAAGATATCTACCAGACCAATTTTTCTAAAAAAATTCATTGAAATAAAAAAACTACGGTAGTAATATTTATATGTTAATTGTACATGCACAAACAAAAAAGGTCTCCTGTTCGTGATTGAAGAAAGTGCATTAAATTTTATGGACGATCATCTACGATGGGGAGTATTTCTACCGACATTATCTTAAATGTTGAAAATGAATTTTACAATATTATGTGGTTGGACACTTTAATTAAATTAAGAAAAAAAATAAATAATAATATATATATGTAATTTTAACGTATACTGATATCGATACTACTGTTTATTCGACAGAATGAAATAACTGATCAATTATACTAGCTTTTATATTATTTTTTATACTACTTTTTATACTAATAATATAATGATATTCTTCCGAATCATTTAACAAATATACTAGAATTCTCTTGAAAATTATTATGTTTTAACTCCTTTTATACACCAATATATATTTTTAACTAAAAAAACTAACTAACTAATCATCACGCCATTTCCCCACAAAGGTAGGCATAGAGGATAGAACGTCATATCCCTTTATCCTGGCACATCACTTTTGCTTCCGCTATATTCATACGTATTCAAATGCATGCTCTATGGTTGTTGAGGCTTTTAATAGGGCCATCCTCCACTACTTGTTGTATCTGATCACGCCAGGTTTTTCGCGGACGCCCTCTATTCCTGTTGCCTTCAACACTCGCCCCATATATTTTCTTAATCATCCTTTCCTCGCTCATACGTTCTTCATTATTATTTTTAACAATATTTTTATTACATATGATCTGAGAAAAAAATTACTGGATTTTGTCCATAGGCAATTAACTTAATTAATTTGTTTAAAAAAATTGACGAAAATAGAATACAAATGAATATAATTTTTGACGCGATAACCGCACAATGTCTCGCAATAGAAGTGATAGCAGATTTTGTTTATTTTATTACGCTATGCACGTATACCTCTTTCCATTTGAGAGAGACAATTGAATTAGTATGTGTAAGATGTGCGAACGTGGCACATTGTTTTGTTATGTTGGTGTTTATACCTGTAAACACAAACACAACGAAACAATGTGCATCGTACATACGGCTTGCACATACTAATTCGATTGTCTTTCTTAAATGGAAAGAGGTCTGCCTACGTGAAGGACTGGCATATGAAAATTTACATATTTGTCGCTATGTTAATTTTTTTTCCAGAACTATTCACTTTTTTCATTTAATATCATGAAGCCAAATTTTTTAAAATGTACAGTGTGTTTGTTTAGTATTTTTGAAACCGACACAAGCTGCGAGTACACCGATAATATTAAATATATTGACAATGCCCACACATTAATTATTTTGTATTCAAAATATTTAACCTATACCTGCACGCTTCATACTTCCGTATACAGTATACTTTCATCCCTTTCTTTTGTCAATAAAACCCTTTCAGGCCCCTCCCATATTTAGCACGGCAGCTACACGGTGGCCGCAATGTTCCTTAACAAAATATCATTGCCCTTTATTGTTTCATTTTTTCTCCGTGAAAAATTGTGCAAATATAAAGAGAACTATATATTAAGATAACTTACAATAATAAATGAAGGTATTATTCTCCATTATTAAAACAGGTCACCTTGTTTATTTTTACAGGTTGTCATACAGCAATTAACCGAATATAAACTATAAGTATGATTGTAGTTACCGTATTTCAGAAAAAAAAAATTGTTTGTACTGGCCAAATTAATTTGAGAAAAGGCACATAATAAGTATCAAAAATTCCTACGCTTTAACAACCTATTAAGTAAACTATACTTCTAATATTTAAAAAAAATGTCTTGCAAAATAACGCTAATAAAAGATGACATGAGAAAACCTCTTACTTCACTAGCTACTCTATTTTTTACATAGAAATATATAATTTTTATAATTAGGTCCAAACTGCAACATTTTTGTCTGTTTTGTTTTAGTTTAATTTTAAATGTTATCAAATTGAATGTAGCAGGTTTGGTATATTTACTTTGCAATAAGAAAAAAATGAACATAATTCTTTAATTGGATGAGCACAATCTCTTGACTTGAAAATGGTATTCTCCTGGTAGGGCAGGCATTTGATAAAAAAACTTACTACACTACAACTACAACAATTACTACAATTACTTACATTTATAGTTAACTAGCTGTCCTTATCCGGCGTTGCACAGGTTAAGGATTAAATTTAAAATAAATTTGTGAGGGTAAACAAAGGTTCGATTCGAATGGCATAGATTTGCATCGAAAATATATAAGCGGAGGGGAAGGGTTGAAAGAATAGGAGGGAAATATCGCATATGTTACCCGCCGAGTCCTAAGGAATAAGTTTACAAATTTTGAGTCCGATCGGTTAAACGGTACAGATTTGCATCGATAATATATCAGCGGATGGGAAAGGGTATGAGAATAGGTAGGAAATGTTGCCTATGTTACCCGTCAAGTCCTAAAGAATAAGTTTCCAAATTTTGAGTCCGATCTGTCAAATGGTACAGATTTGCATAGAAAATATGTCAGGGGAGAGGAAGGGGTATGAGAATAGGGAGGAAATGTTGCCTATGTTACCCACCGAGTCCTAAGGAATAAGTATACAAATTTTGAGTCCGATCGGTTAAACGGTACAGATTTGCATCGATAATATATCAGCGGATGGGAAAGGGTATGAGAATAGGGAGGAAATGTTGCCTATGTTACCCGCCGAGTCCTAAAGAATAAGTTTCCAAATTTTGAGTCCGATCAGTCAAACGGTACAGATTTGCATCGAAAATATGTCAGGGGGAGGGGAAGGGGTATGAGAATAGGGAGGAAATGTTGCCTATATCACCCGCCGAGTCCCAAGGAATAAGTTCCAAATTTTAAGCCCGATCGGTCAAACGGTAGAGATTTGCATTGAAAATATGTCAGAGGGAGGGAAAGGGGTATGAGAATAGAGAGGAAATATTGCCTATGTTACCCGTCGGGTCTTAAAGCATAAGTATGCAAAATTTGAGTCGAATCAGACAAACGGTGTGGATTTGTATAGAGAACAGACAGACAGAAATTTATAGGTATTCAGAGTTTTATAGGTATAGATTGAAATAATATATATCATGCAGATTTGGAAGTAAATAATTGTCGTTTTAACTACATGTCATTTTAATAATGTAATTTGGACATGTCGTTTTAAACTTGCGTACAAACTGCATATACAGTTTTGAATGATTCCTGTAAAAATACACATACATTCATATTATTATTTTTTATTTTTTTTATTTATTTATTGATATTAACGGACATAGTCCAATAAAATATAATACATAACATGAACAATATATAATACATCGGAATAAAAATCATAGCAATTTAAATACAAAAGCAAGTAAAATAAACAATTAAAAAAAGCAGTGTTATCTAGATGCTATTCTAAAAATGATCTGATACATTGCAGTTACCCTGTACAACGCCTTTTTATCTCTCAAAATTTATTTCAGGATTTTTGAGCGATTTATCCTTTGTCTGGGGATGCGAACATTTATTTAGATTTATATGGTTTAGATATTGATTCTGCATAATGGAATAGATGTCCCGTGTTTTTCGATACATCGTTAGATGAATTATTGCGTATATTGAATTACAATGCCAGAATCCATGTCTATTCGCAATGCTATAACTTTTTCCATTTAACAAATACACGAGAAATGCACATTATTTTAATTAATTGAAAATATGTAAATAAGAAATTTAAATATAAAATCGGATAAAAAACCTCCTACGCTGAAAACCGTAATTGTACTTTGCTGCAAACTTTTAAAGAAAACATCTGGAGCTGTTAGAGAAAATGATAGTTTTGACTTTTGCAGAACATATATTTATTACTTGATAATTACAGTTTCTATAGGTTTTGTATAAGTATAATGAATTTTTGAACAGCGAGTAATAATGTCTAATAGGTTAATGTATACCATAACTTTTATTTTATTTTCTATATTATATTACGATACGCTAATTTCTCCACTAATCTATAACATGTTGTAACCTAAACCTAATCATGATAAAATGTTTATAAATTGAAATTTAAGACACTAGGACTATCTATCAGGGAAATTAACGTTTTTTTGATAATTTGAAAATCTTAAAATAAATTGGAAATTACAAGAAAGGTCTAGAATAATCTACTAGATTCGCGAAATATCTGGAAATCCGAAAATATATATAAGGGGAACGACACCATATAGACAAACAATTTTATTATCACAGTTCAGTAAAACCAGAGACAAGAAGCGAGAAGCGGTGATTGAGTGTGACCAGCGACAGTAAATTAAGAGAGTACCTATCGTTCAAAAGTAATTAAGTTGAATCACAGATCTCCGAATATCCTCCGAAGACAAATATAATGTTCAACAGACGAGTGATAAGCAAGAAATTGTAATGAATTAGCGTTTAGTGACTTTATTCAATTTATAGAATTTAAATTAATTAATTTCAGTGTTTCATTTGTCTAAAATTTGCCGGGAACCCGTGGTAGTGTGTTAAAAAATTAATAAAGGAAATAAAACCCAAAATCCTTTCATCTAAAATGTCAAATAAATTTCTCAGACGTAATGTGCACATGTATTTTTTGAGAGAAATATTTTGAATGGATTACTAAAGCGGCCCAGAAAAAGGTGTAAAAATGTGTTCAGAATGACCGCGCATCTGATAAAGGGAATCTACCCAGTGGCAGACAGATGGAAATTTTAACAGTGGAGGATTCGAGTGATCACGCTCTGCTGCCTTGGGTTTATTCAATTCGAAATGATCTTCAAAAATCATGATAAGGCATTGTAGAGATCTAAATCAAACACTTCAATAAATTGCGTCACACCGCGCCATTGTAAGGGGGAATTAGGACGTCACTGCGCTCTTTATAACTTAATTGCGTAAAATGTGTAACAGTAATAAAAGGCTTCAAAAAATAGCAATAATACGCAAATTTGAGAAATAAATATTTTAAATCATTTCTTAATTGAAATGAATTAATTAGTAATCATAATTTAATCAATTGAGAAAAATTATGGAGATCTCACAAGACGAAGCTATTTATATGGAAAACGGGTATTGAAGTTTTTACAGGTGGCCCAGGGCTTATGACCTGTATGAGATGGCTTAAATGATGCACTTTACTCAAGGCGAGGGTTGAAGGCAACAAAAATAGAGGACGTCCGCGAAAGACCTGGCATGATCAGATACAACAAGTGTTTGAGGATGGCCCCATTAAAAGCAGCAACAACCGTAGAACTTGTATGAGAAGATGTATGAATGTGGCCGAAGCAAAAGTGGTGTGCCAGGATAGAAGGGTGTGGAGTTCAATCCTCTCTGCCTACCCCTGCGGGGAAACAGCGTGATGGTTAGTTAGTTAGTTAGTTAGTTAGTTTACTGAATGCAACGTTTACCAAATACAATGTAAGAACATACACACATTTTGAAATTTTTTAAAGCTGTATATGTATTAAATCAGTTTCTTTAATATATTCCAATGGACTGTGTTAGGGATATCTAAAGTCCTTCCCATGATACAGTATCCATAGATTTCGCAGCTGGTATTTTAAAAGTGAAATATCAAGCAATGTACTTAAATACATAAATTAAGATGGAGTGACAATGTCCTCAAAGACATCTCTGCCTTGGAGCTTCGGAACTGGAGAGAGCTGGCACTAAACTGAAATGAGAGAAGGAAGATTCTTGAGGAGGCCAAGACCCACCAAGGGATGTAGTGCCAAGAGTGATGATGATGACTTAAATACATACGAGTTCTTCCGAGTTATTGAACGTATACACCAGAATACGCCTGTAAATTATTATTTTCAATTTTTTAATTCATTTTATAATTTATTAATTTAATTTTGTCCCCTGAAACAGTCTTCGGGTCGATTAAATAGCTAAAAACTTCCAATACAATCAGAAATTTGAATATCTAAGGAATATTTTGGATAACTGATTTAAGATTTTAGATAGTAAAGGAATCATAGTCATTTAAAAAAATTATATATTAGTTTAAAAAGTTAAAGTCCAAAATCAGTGTTAGAACATAAAAAGTGGTTAATAAAAAATGACACACGTCATATATGAACTATATTAATATTGAAATGATGTGAATTGTTTTATTATGATAATGACAATGAATAATTAGTGATGTATACGTTTTTTGTACTTAATTGTTTTCGTTTTTTATCTCTTAAGTTTATAAAGTGAATAATAATTTGTTATAGTGCAACTTTCAATTGTAAAAATGAACCTACAGACAAACGTCTTTTTAGACGTTTTGTGGGACTAGATATTATAAAATGTAAATAGAAAAAAAAGAAAAAAAATGTTATCAAAAATGTCGATGAACTCATTTTTTTCGTAATAAACTTTAAATGTGAAATATCTATGTTTGATTCTTGAGTGATTCTAACATATTATAAACCATTTCTCATGTTCTGATTATTTTTGAAAGACGTCAAATTGACTTAATTTTTTTCTGGATCAATACCGTAGATAATTGTGATTGCTGTACTTTCCAGTAGAAAAAAACCCCTTTATAATATATTCGGTTCTCTAAAATTAATAGAACTTGGGTATTTCTTTGTAGTGGCAATAAATATAACATTAAATTCTGCCACTAGACCCATTCCTAGAATAATATAGTGTAAAGATTATTATTTTTACTCTTTATTTAACTTTTGTTTTTCATTTAACTTTTTTTCATTTAAGTTAAATAACTAAGTAATGATTTTATTTTTGCACGTAGAGTTTTATTATTTTAATTTAATTAATAATTATTCCACTATTTTTTCCTTATTATTTATTATCATTACCCAACATGATGGAAATGCATTGTGTGATTTATAATAAAATAAAATTTACATTAAAATAAAATGAATATCAATAAATTTGAATGTATTCTTCATATAAATAAAGAAGATATCATAATAAGATATATTTTTAAATTATATTAAAATCAGAATTTTTTCAATCGAAGAGGGAAGGTTTTCGAATAAAACTATTAAAAAAAAGTTTATAATATCTTGCAAAAATAAATATATGTATATTGCTTTTGTATGTATGATTTAGGAAATTATTATGTATGTAATCTGAAATCTGGGGTATGAACGTTAAAAATGAGGGAATCGAAGGAGTGATTCCAAGTAAGTTTATTTTGATTATCTGAGGAAATCACAAATACGCGAGTTTAAATGCGTGCAATATTTTTTCATGTTTTAAAATGTCAAATGCAGCAGATGTGCATCAAAAAAATACATTATGCAAAATACACCTTTACGCATTTGGATATATGCAAATAATGAAAGCGTAATTTTTTTGGTCTAGAAAACATTCGGGTTACCTTTACAAATTCACATAATACCCACCTTCGGCAAAAGTGTCAATAATCAATCGGGAATCAATTTGAATATCAACCCTTCGGTGTCGGCAATATCCGGGTGGGATGTATTATTAACATATTGAATTCCTCAACCCCAGTTTGCGCCCTTGAAGATTACGCCCAGGTATAGGGCTTAATCACGGATGCAACGACTGTATATTTAAATGCCTTAAAACGACCTTTGCATATTGTGCTACAAAATGGTTTCGAAAAATCGTTATAATGAGTCTTTATGGGAGCGAAGTTTGCTACCCTTTTTGCATATCTACTGTTGCATCCGGTTGCATAAAAAACAGCATCCCCCTTAGGCCGTTAGAGACGTGGGGTAGTTCTTGCGTCAGGCGTGGCCAACTCAAAGGTACTTTCGCAAATAAATTTGAATTTTTTAAAGATCAAAGTAAAGCTAAAATCTTGGAATTGTCAGAAGAATTTTTTTTCAATATCTTGAATATTGTCACGGATCTACGGCAGTCGGAGATAAACTGAAATACTTAATTGATTATATTTTTATTTTATATACAAAAGTCACTAGACACAAACTTAACTCGAGCCCTATTCTGCACTTCGCACTAATCGTCACTGGAGAATCTTCCACTTGTCTGGAAGTTAAACACTTTTTTACGCCGTTTGGATCACACCGATTCCGCACGCGGGAAGGTACTCTGGTATTTTAATCGCTGTTCGATTATATTTGTATGGATTTCCGACGTCTGCTTTACTCGGCTATCTCTCTCGGTTTCACTTCTATCCAAACAACAACTGTTTTACGCTAGATTTCAATATACTCACTCGCACAATACACAGGTTCTGGACTTCTAGAAGCTTCTCGACCATACTCGCGTTTTACAACAATTTCCAGTTTATTATAAAATCGTCGTTTGTTCGAAAACTCAGATTATGTGCAGTTCCTCTCATTTATAATATTTCGTGACAATATTTAGTAGCAAAATTATTGTTTGGCGTGTTTAAATCACCACTAAAATGTCACGATCGCACTAAAATTGCACGTCGCAATAAAAAATATTCAAAACTATGAAAACGGGAAAGCTTAAAGTATAATTAAATTTGTTTTATATTTTTTGGTATTTTTAAAGTTATCGATTATTTAGTATATTTCAGATAACAAGCACTTAGACTCGACAGGAACCCAACCAATGGCCCTTGAATTAGGTTAAGTAATCTACCGGAAGTTATCCAGGTCATAAAAAGAGACAGATAGATTAACATTTTATTTTTTATTTTGTACTATAAATTTTATAAACTGGTTGCTAATGACGCTGATGGACAGTTAAAACATATTTTACTAAATTTAAAAAAAAGTAGACTTGTGTGTTAACAACTAACAATATAAAACTCTATTGAATCATTAACCATTCATACACATTACATTGTTACTCACTGTTAAACACCCTTGCACTAAAATTGTTTAAATAAGAGAATAATGCACCTGTCTTTAGACAGCCGTGTTAGGCTAAAACTGGTGTGGCCATAAAACAATAAATAGTGGAAAAAACTTAAAATTATTTTAAATTAAACCATTTAAAATATATGAGATATAAAATTACTGCGCATATGCAAAGTTCATATATTGTGAATTTTGATAATCGTTACCATATAAAAGTAGTACACATTCGAATGACAGTTAATTAAATTTTGCTTTTCAACTGAATCTGAATTATGAAGAATTATTATAATCCAGATTAGGGATACTGGATAACATTTTAGACACTTATAAACAGAGTAGTTATAAATATAATAAAAAATAAGAAAATAATATCCCAGGATTTTTAAGGACTTTTGATTAACTAATTTACCACATCGATTTATGAAAATATGATCTATGAAATATCTCCACCCCAACACAGGTTTTTTAAATTGTTTACTGAAGAGTATTGGATGACTTATTTCCTTTATATCACTAGAAAGTCTAATATAGAAATCAATAGCTGTACCTATACAGGAATTTATGCTTTTATCTATTTATTCTCGGTAGGTCTTCTTATCATGCATATAAAACAAAATGAACGTTTTTTTAATATATTTATTAATGTAATGTATTTTTCGTTAATTATTTTTTTTGGAATTTATAATATATGAAATAAAACAAGTATTAAACTGGTTTTAAGATTATTACGATATTTTTGAGATCTAAGCAAATATTTCGTGCTACACCGATGGTTGACGATAAGGGTAGGGGGTTGTTCTAGGTATAGTGTCTACGAAAGGCTCAACCGTTCTGTTTAACTCGAATATCGATTTATCTGAAATGAATATTCAACACCTTTCGTTGCCAATTGATTGACGTTTCTTTTTGTATAACTTCAGTAAAAAAAATAACCAACCCGTAATTTTCTACCGTATGTTTGAAGAATAAAAATATATAATCCGACTTATAACATCACAATGTAATAGTTAAATTTATACTTGTTAACGTGTTATAAAGCGATTTTTTAAATATTTTATGGACAGAGAGAATTATTTGAAAAATAAAAAAATATTTAAATCATATAGGTACTTTATTGACAAATAATATAAGCCATTGAGAGAAAATATATATAACTAGCTGTAAACCGTTCAAAATAATGAATTTTTACGTATTTCAGCCATGAGATGAGGCTGTGAGAAGAGCGCCATTTAGTGTAGCTCAACTTTCTGGTAGCGTTAGTGATGGGCACTGTTACATAGAGAATTATGCATTAGATTTGCATATTATACACAGTACTATTTTATATCTTATCGTTATTTGCGTCTTCTCATAGCGTTAGTCATATTATTTGCCTTCTTATAGCGTTAGTTAGGATATTTTTACATAAAAATTATGATATTTTTTGCTTTTTATACATCATTATAAAAATATAACACTTCATTTATATATAAAATATATACTGCTCTCCAGAAGCACTAAAATATTAGTGTACGAAACGTTCAACAGAGCACTGATTACAATAAAGCTGAGATGTGGGTACTGACTAAGAGAAATGAGCGAGCGCTGGACGTTTGTGAAAGGAAAATTATCTAGATATGGACTTTGGCGCAGGCGCTACAACAATGAGCTGTATCTTTGTTTAAGGAGCTAAGCGTCACAACATTTATAAAATTGGAAAGACTTAAGAAGCGCCGAAATCCCTGCTTAATTCAAGACCAATGGAGGGAAGGAGCTTAGAAAGGAGAAAAATAAGATGGAGCGATAATGTTTTCAGAGAGATATGTGCTTGGAGATTCAGAACTAGACACACTTGGCGTAAAACCGACGTAATATCAGTAGAGGATGACCCATGAGTAGGCTAAGACCCATCAGTTGTAGAGCCATCATTGATGACGATGATGAACGACTCTTATGAAGAAAATGATTAGTTATAATAAATAAAATCAAGCGGTTAAAACGAAGTACTATATTGTTGATGGATTTTGCGTTTATATTGTAGAGATCATTATTCACGATGATGGATAATTATAGATTATAAATAATATTAACTATGCTATCTCTACCTGAGTTTAATAATTTATATATTTTTTTCACTACTTAAGCTTCGAGAGAAACAGAATCTCCCAACGACAGGTGAAGTATCAAAATAGCCACTTTTTATATAAATAATTTTTACATTCATTCTGTTAAAATATTAACGGACTAGCGTCCCGGTAGGCCTGGATGCTCCAAACTTTCATTAAGTATTCTCATCTTCTCTCAATATTCCCGTTACAACCACCGTTATACCAGTAACTTCGGCTCAGTACCTAACCATTATTTATATTTGAACTTAATTATTAATATTTTAACGTAATCAATGTAAAATTTAAAAAGTGGTCACTTCGATACATCACTTATCGGTGGAAGATTCTATTTATCTTGAAACTTAAGTAGTGAAAAAAACGTAAAATTTTTAAACCTAGGTAGAGATAACAGAGTTAATATCGAGGGTAGAAAGTCAAAAAGGCATTAGTGATTATTTTTAACTTTACAAGAGAGCAAAATAATGTTGTGTCAATTTGATTTTGCCAACATTTATTTTAACATTAAACAATTTTCACATGTGTTTGGGATAAAAAAATATGGAAATCGTTTAATAATAAAAGAAAAATTGACAAGATCAGATTGACAGAACTTTATTTTGCTCTTCGGTAATGTTCAAAATAATCACTAATGCTCTTTTGGGTTTTTACTCTCGATATTATTTACTATCTATAATAATCTATCATCACGACATGTACTATTTGATAAAAATAAAATATTAAAATTTTCAAATGTAACACGTAGTAACGGATAAAAAGTTTTCCCACGAGCGCAGCATCCCGGTACGTCTCGGTTATGATCGCTCTTTCCAGAATAAAATCTCGGAGAAGCGAGTCGGGCGCCGTAAGTTAAAATAAAAATTCATTATCACTTAGAACAACGAAAGTGAAAAGTGCGCTCAACAAGTGCGCCCGTCCCGTTCGCGCGGCGGTATTTTTAGTTAAAAACTTTTAACTAAGAAGAATATTTAACTAAGGCAGCGCGGGCGAGCGAGAGGGGGAAAGAGACGGAAAAAAGTAAATAGAGTAAAAGAAAAGTGGAAAGTGTGAGACGAGAGAAAATTGTGTCAGGGTCATGGTTAACTAACTGAAGTTAATAACCTGAGAGGGCACGTTCTTCAAATCGGGTCTCCGCTCGGCTTAGAATTTTTACAAATGTTTTCTGATGAGAATATGTCTTTAAAATCTGTTTTAGATTGTTGTACTTGTATGGACTAGGATGTACGAAAGTCACAAAAGTAGGCCAGATTGTAAACATTCTATCTCAGAAAGTATACGTTTATTTTTTAAAATAGAGATGCGAACACGGAATGTGTGTCGCATCAATATTCTTACTAATATCAAAATAATCTAAACGTTTGTGCTATGAAAATAGGACGAACTTGCTGGTGTCCTGGAATGGAACGCGAACCACCAACCACTGGATCACTAGGCGTGAGTCATAACTACTACTAATGACTCGACTCATTATGACTCATTAATACTACATTTTTTAAACCTTTACGTATATAGGCACTATTCCATACTGACCATTGTCATCATATGCATAAAAAATTTCAATACACTTCATTTATTTTCATTTAGACGAGCGGCATGACCACAACACCAACAAGCTAGTGAAATGTCGATGAAGGTGGAAGTTAAGTGGTGGCCTCATTTATGATTTTACCTGAAGTACCTTCGTGACATGGTAGGACGCAAAGGGCTAACAGTTGTTGATAGATAATGGATACTAGATTTTCTAGTAACATAAATTAAGACTCTTAAACAAACAAGTGAAAAGACTTGTGTTGGAGAATTCATAAATCACGAGTTGTTACAAAAATTTGATATGGTTATCTAAATTTAAAAGTTGTTAAGTGTTAAATAAAGTTATTCTATGCCACAGTTATTAAGTATATGCCTATTGTGTTTGATGTCCTCTTAAACCATGCATTTTCTGTCCGGAGACGTTTTGCTTAATTTTTATTATATTTGTAATAACTCTGTTTCTATGTGTTTGGTGTTCGCATTCACTTAGATGTTTGCAAATTTGGATTTATGACATTTACATTACTATCCCTTTCGTACTTCCTCATTCTATATCTTTGTCAGTTGAAATCTACCGTTCAACGAGTGACAGATGTTGTTTTTTCCATTACCTAACGACTTCCACTATTTGGAAGTATTTTTAATCAATTCAATCAGCAATCGGAAGCAATCGTCCAGTCAGTGTCAACATCCAAGTGATCATCAGATTTGTGAAGTGAGATTGTTTAGTTGTAAACTTGTCAAATGTTGGAGTTCACCTCAGATCGTCTGACAGGACAATCTGAGATGAACTCTGTCAGCATTCGAAGAACATTGTCAGCATTGGTGAGTCGAGCATTCTTCTTGTGTCTTTTTATCCGTTACTATTACAGTCCACAAATTCTATTTCGCTCCCTTATTTCCAACCCTCTTCTTGATCCCGGCGATTTGCGTCGGGAACACTATGTGCTTAAAATGTTATGTAATTAAATAAATTTAAAAAATTTCAATATTTTATTTTTGTTTTGTTTTTAATATTGAGTGCACATTTATTTGAGATTTTTTAAATATAAACCATTTTGAAAAACCGCCCCCTGACGAGTCGGCCGAGTTTTATTTTTAAACGCCGTTTTTAAATAGACGCCCCGCCAACTCAAGTCTTGGAGCTTTTGTTCTAATTATAAAATGCAGACTGGGTAGTCCGTCCCCCTCGCACTCGAGGCCCCCGCCCGCGTGCATCCCGCTCGCGCTCATTACTTAAGCGCGGAAGAATGGAGCGGCTTTGTTTTTGTCTGGAGACGAAAAAACGTCGGGAGAGATTTGTTTTCACTTTTATGTCGGGAATTGTTTTAAGCGGCTGTTTGGGGGAACCCCGCCTCACCGGGACGTAATTAGTCGTGTTTGGCAGTCATAATGGACTCCTAGTGCCGACGCCGCGATTCTTGAGCGCTGTGAAGGGAAGAATGCGCGGCTAATGTGATTAATCCACTTTGGTGAGTTTTTTTTAATGGTGGATTTATAAAATACGCGATTTATATTTACAAAATAATTTCAGCCACAAATAAGTAAGTCAATTTTATTTTTGAAGGTATCTTCTTTTTGGCGCATTTAGGGTAAAATTTATATTGTAACGGAAGTTGCGAAAAGTGTGTAGCGGGAAGCAGCATGTAGCGGAAATGCGAGACCACTAAATGCGCGCGCATCCTTAAAACTTGAAATTAGTGTTCCAGCAATAAAAATAGTGTATTGTCGACTTTCATGAATCGCCTACCAATCATAAAATCCTCAATTCCAAAGTTGATATTGGTTAATGAATTGAAAATCAGAATTGTTAATTGAATTACAATTTTAAGTGTGTATTAGGATTTCATGTTACTGTCGATGTTTTTGCAAAACCGACGTTATTGTCAGATATTTGTTTTCAAAACAAAAAGTACATTAATTTATTCTATATTCAATGCGGCTGTCAAATTTTACATTTTTTTTTTTAATTTAACTACATTAAAATGTTCAGAGACGATTGAATATAAGTTATGCCTCACAATATTCAAGGCTATTCACAACATGGGCCCTCAATATGTTACCGACTTCTGCATTCCATTTTCCGCGAACGACAGACAACTAAGGCTTAACTCAGCATCAACATCTAATACATGTAAGTTAGTTTAAGAAAATTGCGTCCACAAAACCAATTTTGCTTTCGCGGTGGCTGGAGCAAAGTTATGGAATAAAGTACCCAATAAACTGAAACAAACAGACAGCTAACCACTGTTCAAAAAACAACTAAAGGCGCACTTGTTAAGACAATCATATAGAAACCTATAGAATCAGACCGTCACAGCACAACAATCCTAGTGTGCACTCCGCGATGGCACGTGACTCTTCCTAGCACTCTCAACGATTATGGTTATAAAATTAATTCCATTTTTTGCATATCATCTAGTGAAAATATAATAATAATAATAATAATAATAGCCTTTATTCAGACATTAACATTTAAGATTAGCTTGTGACAAGTTAGGCTGACACACGATGGAGGTTCCGTCTGTATGTATGCCTTTGGCAAAGGCATCCTCTAATTTCCTCAATTCCTCCCTATCTTTTGCTATTCTGGTCCAAGCGCCACCTGCTGTAGCCTTGATCTCATCCACCCATCTTCTAGAAGGCCTGCCTCGTTTCCTTTCTTGTTACTTCCTTTCTTTTAACTCATGGCGTCTGTTTGCTTGACGAAAAAACTTTGTATCGATTTTTAACCCTTTCTCCGTGATCTAATCGAGCTGAAACTTTGCAAGCTGACTCACGGCGACGATCAAAAAGATCTGTCAAATTTTTGTTAAAAAAAATTAATAAAAATAGTAAAATTTTGAATTTTTAGAAAATTTAATTGATTTTTTAAAATTGGAAACCACACAAATGTTTGATTACTACCAACAGCGGCCTGACGACGTCACGGAATATTTAAAATTTGAATTACTCCGTCGGTACATGTAATAGGTGACTATGAATTTCGAAAATTTATGACAATTGGTTCACAGATGACAGTACACTTCGGTTTTTTGGGAAGAAATCAAATAATAAAGTGATATTTTTAGAGATTTTTGACATGGATATTTGTCTAGACATGTTTCATTTTCAGTCAATCAATTATTTGATTACATGATGGTAAACATAATTTACAAAGAAAGGGAATAAAATAAAAACTATGTTTTTATGGTCTACCCATAAAATTTCCCCTAAAAAAAACCCATAAAAAAAGTTTTTCTCTTGTGAACCAATACATTATTGTTTTTGACCATTTCTCTCTTCCTTTGATTGTATGTCCAGTCCATTTCCATTTAAGCCTTCTAATGGATACTTTAACATTCTTCGTTTTTGTTTGTTCTTTGATTAGTATATCTAGTACATCTAGTGAATAAGTAATAGTAAATAAGTTTTTTAGCCAGTAAATTGTTTTCTAATATAATTTTTGTTTGTGTGTGAAGTGAGTAATCAATAAAACGGCGCTATATAAATGATTCTTTTTATTATTATATTATATTAATCATCATTTTATTGTATTTATATACATTTTTAACCAATATGTAAATATCAATCTTCACAATCACGCCAAAAATGTATAACTTCTACCGCGCGTACATGCGTACACGCTCCTTCATTTTTTTTATTAGAGATACGTATACGGAATACATGTAACATCAAAATTATTGATTTTACAAAGATAAGTCAATTTTCAGTATGTAAAAAGGACTAGTTTGTGGTTTCATGAAATGAGACTCAAACCCACGACCACTTAGGTAAGCGCCTTAACTGCTAGACCGACAAAGTAATATCACTGCTTGCATATTTTTAATAAAAAAAACTGTAATATTTTAATGTTTTAGTGAAGACACATTTTATTTTTTTATGTGCATATAGCATAATAGCACTATTGAAAAAGTTAGTAGAAACAGAGAAACGTTCTTAGAGTTTAAATAGCATTTTAAAAGCACACAAGAAAGGCAGCGTCTATAAGCCGCTTGGCCTGATCAAAGGGGGGGATGTAAGTAGAATTCTACGCTGGGCTATGTGAGGGGAGGGGAGGGGTCGCAGTTGAGTTACGTAATTCTTTAATTTATTTTATTTTAAAAATTTAAACGATACAGAATATGCGATCGATAAATCTGCGCAGATCAGTTTGCACATAATCAATAATTTAAAAATAAGTATAATAAAATTAAAATAATAAAAAAGTAAGAGAAAACAGCACAAAATGTCTTTTGGAATTAACAGGAAAAATCTACGTGGCACTCGGGGGAAGGGGGGGTCAAAGAAAAAGCCACGTTAGGGGGGGGGGGGAGGTTCAAAAGGTCCACAATGGAATCACGTGGTTTATGGACGCCAAAATCAAAGACAGTTAACATTTAAAAATAATTCATAAAAATATTCAAAGCAGTTAAATAAAAAATATAGACAAAAAATTATTGAAAACATCACTATAACATGCGAAAAACGAAAAAAATCAACAAACCTATGAGTAAAACAGTTTAACATTAGGAGATGTTACTAACTAACTAACTATCACTACAGAATTTTAATAAGATGTTGCAATTTTAGAAAATAGTTTTGTGTTATTTAAAACAAATAAGATGAATTTTTACTTATATATATCACTGCCTTACCGGCGTGGCTTCGCACGCGTAGATTTTTAGTAACTTTTAGTCATATTTTATCAATTTGTGTATTAAATTTAACATATAGATGTATATTGTCACGGAATTTTTATAGAAATTTTTGAGTTCTACGATTTCTCTATAGAAAGTATTTAATATTAAGGCGGTGTTCATAAAAAGCGCATCGCTCGACCATTTTTTCGTTGACTTTAGTTGTAAAATAGGTCACCACGAAAAGCCTTTTTGTTGCAATGGGATAATATATAACCTTTGTCCACCTTAAAAGTCAATTCTAAATATGGGTGAAAGAATTTTTGAAATCGGATAAGTAGTTTCAGAGAGTACCTCTAAACTTACAAACTTTATCTTTTTTATTAGTATAATATGTAGAAGAACGAAACCGAATAAATTATCATCTTCTCCACATGTCGTCTTCTATCAAATGTTGGTGACCATGACCATGTTACGTTACGTTGATTTATCCTGTGTTCGATGTATAAGATCGTAGCTAAGATATCATCTTTCTACCTATATCTCGGGTATCTTCCATCTTCCTCTGCAAAATTAGCTTTAATATATCAAATTTCTTATATGTAGCTCTCCTTAGCTTTATGGTCGTAATAAGTTCTCTTAACCAATTCATGTGTCCTTAGTTCCTCATTGGTAATGGATCACTCTAGGGAAACTACATAATGTTCGAATCTAATCAAATTTCTTTTTCATTGGAATACATAATTCTATATTTAATAATGTACGTCACTATCTTTACCAGAGTAATAATGCCCGTAGCAAAGTAGCCACGTAGCAACTGTAGCTACGTCACGCTAGATAGTGTTGTTATTACAGCTGTAACTCGCGTTTGAAATGACGCTAACGAAACTAACGTTACAGCACGGTGCTATTTACACGTCAACACAAACCTACTACGATTTCGCGATAATTTTATTTGTTGTGAAAGTTACATTTTAATTGGTATTTTGTTAAAAATTCAGGCAAATTAAGTAATTAGAGATAATAGGTTGATACGCGCACCTGGGGGATGTAAGCGAAAACCCCGTACCTGTGTCTATTTCTCAGATGCCATTAAACCCGGCCGCACTGTAAAATCGCCAGGCTTCCCAAAGGTGCATATTTCTAATGAATTTGGCTGCCGGGGTCTCCGCCTAGCAACAGCAAGTAAACGGTTTTGCGCTAATGCATCCCAACCGCCGCCGAAAGCGTATAAAAGCTGTGCGCTTTTACTCCCAGCCAGGATACACTGTTCAGAAGGCTCCAATAGTCCTCGCCTTACTAGGAGGTGTCCGGGAGAGATTCCTGGCGAACCTAGGAAACGATATCGCCGCCGCAGTCGAGTGTTCTCCTGCCGGACCGTACCAAAGCGAGCTTACGTGAAGCTCGAGTCTCGTCGAGTGATTATCTCCGAGAAGTCTCTCCGCCATCGCTCTTGCTGTTGAGTTTTTTCCAGCAAGTGGCGCCGCTGAATCTGTGAAGTGAGATCAAGAATTCCACCGTGATATGGTTTTGTGACTACGCCAGAGATCTAAGTGCTTGTGCTGATTTTATTCTATATTCTTTATGTATTGATATTTCTACTGTTTATATTTCTGTGTGTTCTTCTATATTTCTACATTTTATATTTCTGTGTTCATTTCTACTACGTATGTAGGCAAATTTGTGTTTTACTGACTGTTAATAAATTGTTGTAAGAAGAAACTTTTCAGTTATTTCCACGCCTTTGTCGCTCAACTTGAAACGAACCTCTTCGTTAAAGGTCGTTTGGATGAATTAAAACGATGAGCTTATTTATATTGTTATTATATATTACTAGTTGTTTAGAAAATAGTTTTGTGTTATTTAAAACAAATAAGATGAATTTTATCGGTTCGCGTCTCTGCTAAGCCCTAATATACATTTATAGTATCTTTTTGACCGTCCACGGTGAGGTGGCTGTAATAACTTGCTTAGAGCGGCCGGTTCGGGTTTGCTTGCCTGGGGTTCAAGCCCCATCTCCGGTCGTTTAATTTCGTTTTTTTAGCCCTGAATTCAGGGACAGATAGACAGACGTATAGACAACGAAATTATTACGTTGAATGAGTGTTAACGTTATAAATAATTTATTAATGTATAATTAATTGATAATATAAGATAAAATTCAAGCTCAAAAAGTCCTTCATTTTTGACGGGTTTTAGCTAGTAATAATAATAATTAATGATGTATTAAATTTCATATTGTACTATTATAAATTTTTATCAAGGTTTTATATACTTTCGTAAATAAGTCACTCCCGTAATTTAATGTCAACTTATTTGGGATTGTATAACTCTAATTTAAAAAAAAATCTGTTAGGAAAACTACATTTTATACGTGTAAATTATAGGTAGGTAGGTTAAATGGAAATAAATTTGATCTTATTTTTATTCCAAAGATTTTTTGGTGACTTCTTTTAACGTCCAGACTCCAACCCCGTAGAGCGATAGGAGCATGATGCAGCGTTTATTACTGATATTATTTACAGGGTTATATCGTAAAATACAGAAATATACTTTAACCCCGCGGGAAATGAACACAGGCTCCTCAGATCAGGGAGCGAGGTAAGGCTATCGGGACCGCTAGATGCGTAAAAAATGGAGCAAATATAATGAAAATTTTGGAAACATGTTCCCAATTTCCGCGATATTAACCCGATATCTCATGTGCCCCGGGACGTGCGCCGAATATAGCGCCCCGACCGAGTTCGCCGGCGTTGTATAAAATGGCTGACGCGCGTGTATCGCGAAATGTAATTCAGCGGGTGTATAAATGATTTAAGAATCTGGAGCGAGCCGCAGATCGACTCTCATCCGTGATGTATTCCACTTTCAATTTCTCCGTGTTACCTGGGCGACAGTTTCGCGAGGCAATATCTCCAGCGGCTGAGAGCCGGCCTCCCTGGAACTCGCCCCACGCACCCCTAAATTTGGGCGCAGCCTCCTCCCCGGCCGTTAGTGATTGATAAGCCTGGTTTCCCCATCACATCAGTGTGTACCTCCCCCGGCGCTGGGCTGGCTGCTAGCCTGGCGGAGCGGGTGGGGCCGAGGGTGTATCTGTCCTCTAAGCGTGTGTTTCCAGAGGGGTTTACTCGCGAGGGTTGAGGGTGAGCTTAGAACGGCGGTGGCTCCTACACAACAGGGGTAGGATCGGGACTTTTAGCATTCTCCTTTTATTAAAAAGCCGCCGTAAATAACTAGTTCAGCCTTTTCTGTGTTCTAAACAACTGATGGCCGTTGGAATTAACACAACTGATTAACTCACACAATCAACGCATTCTAATTGATTAATTCACATAATTACCGCACTTTAATTGCTTAACTCACACAATTAACGCACTCTAATTGATCATCTCAAAAAATTGATGCACTCTAATTGATGAAATCACACAATTAACGTACTTTAATTGTTTATCTCACACAATTGATGCACTCTAATTGATGAACTCACACAATTGATGCACTCTAATTGATGAACTCACACAATTGATGCACTCTAATTGATGAAATCACACAATTAACGTACTTTAATTGTTTATCTCACATAATTGATGCACTCTAATTGATGAACTCACACAATTTACGCACTCTAATTGATTATCTCACACAATTGATGCACTCTAATTGATGAACTCACACAATTTACGCACTCTAATTGATGAACTCACACAATTTACGCACTCTAATTGATGAACTCACACAATTTACGCACTCTAATTGATTATCTCACACAATTGTGCACTATACTTGATTAACTCACACAATTCAGGTACTGTGTTTACTTAACTGACGCAATTAATGCGCTTTAATTGATTATCTCACACAATTCTTGCATTGTTATTTATTAACTTACACAATTAACGTGCCCTTATTTTGTTTTATTTTATTTTTTAACAAATAGACCGTGAATGGGTTGTTATTGAAAATAAAAATAGTCCTAATAATATTGATAAACTCACACAATTAATGCACTTTAATTGAGTCGCTAATATTCAAAGTAGGTTGTATCACATAAATATGATTATACAAAAACGAGGTATTGGTATTGGCCGAATTTTTCTTTATATCTATAATTAATTAGGTGTATCGAACGCATATGATAAAAATATGATAAATTTGTTACTTTACGTGTTTTTCCTTATGAATTATTTTCTAACTTTTGAATTTAAATATCTCAACTATTATTTTAGATGTTTAATATATATGTTCTCGAAATTACTAGTTTTCTAGAAGATATTGCCTTTTCATTTATTTTTAAGAATCATCATCATCATTCTTGGCACTACAACCCTTGGTGGGTCTTGGCTTCCTCAATAATTTTCCTCTCCGAGGCTTGGCTCGAGGAATCGTAACATTTTGTTTTTTTATGGGGTAGAGTTGTTAGCCCTACGACCAACCCCCAACCTGGAGGACCAGGGTTTTCTGTTAGAGTTTTCCTTCCCTTAGCTGGCTGGTTCCCGCTTTATGGCGCCGGAATTTCGCCATTCGCCCTCTTTCTATCTGCTGTGATGTTATAATGGTGGTCATCACATTGCCCGGGGTTCGCGGGGTTTTCTGATGACCACTCGTGGACGCTAGAGAGTCGGACTTATTGGTAGTGTTTCTGATGGTATACAACGTGGCGTTACGCAGCATTTTGTAGGCACATTCCTTCCAGCAGGGAGTGTACCACTGCGACCCTACCAATGATTCGAACCGACTTTTACGATCGTACCAATCATACGAACGAATTTTAAGAATATAACAGAATTAATAAAAAAAAATTAGCCGTTTATTTAGCTTGGTTGTATTAAAATACTTTGAAATTACGGGTTGTTAAATCTAATTAATGAAATCATGACCGGAAATTGGGTATTTTATTTTTTTGTACAAAATTTTAAGAAAAAAATTAGTGTTAAAATATAATTTTTGATAGGAATCAATGCAATCCAGATGTGAAGAACTAACCTAACAATGCTGCCGTTGTCGGGACTATTCCGCGACCCCCAATCCTAGACCTGCAGCCAGGGTTCGCGCGACACTCATAATTTGTTGTCCTGCCGGGGGTGTTTATTAAGAAACGCACCCTCGCTGCCCCAGCGGCCGCCGAGTCCCGCCCTGGCCGCATTCCGGGCCCCCCCCTCATCCAATTTTCTAAGTCCCTCCGAGGGCGAGCGGGGCGGGGGCGGGGGGCGGTTTGGAGATTGATGTAGAACTTTCGGGGGGAGGGGGGGGGCGCCGGGGGACGGGGGGGGTCCCTGCCGCAGAGTCGGGACTTGATTTGAATTGAGTAAGCTTCATATGTTACCGCCGATATATGGCGTTTCGCCTTTGAGAATTGTCGAGAGAGGATTTCGTCTACTGCTAAATAACTCATCGGCTCTGAATACAAATAAGTACGCGGAGCGCTGCTTGCCTCGCTCCGGATAAAAAAATAACGTATCTCTGCAGTTACGAACTGACGCGCGTAATTTAAATGATGTACTCGTATATTTTTTGATCGTATAAACAATGCTGTACCCCGAAAAATGTAAAACCGGATTTGGCAAGTCTCCATTTTTATTTTGTTTTAGTTTTAAAAGAATAGTTGTTTAAAAGAAAAAACACGCTTATATTCAAATGTACTAAAAAGAAAAAAATAAATTTTTCATAAAAAATTTTTTCCTCACTCTCCAAATAAAATATAGGCATTTACGATATTGACATAGATTACAAAAATTTGTTGCTGATGAAGGGAAAACACCCATGCTTTTATTTGAATTGTGGTGCAAAAATTTTTTTGACCTTTTGACGAAATTTTATTTTTTACATTTTAGTAGATTTAATTAAATATGAGCGTGGCTCTAAAAAAATTTTTTTTCACGTAATATTACCATATATTAATACTGACCAGCGTACAAAATCACTTTGGTAGTTTGCTAGCGCCATCTTTTGGTCATTATAATAATTTCCCGCATAAAAATTTGATTAATTAATTGATTAATTAGTAAATCTCATAATTGATTCATGTATTGTTATCGAGAACACGCCCGTATGCAAAGTATCAGCTCGAATGGACATTCGAAAGCGGATGAAATATTGCTTATAAGATTCCATTCAGACAAACAGGTGAAGCTAATAGGTGTGGTATAATACCCAAGCTTCAAAAAATTACACAATGTAATGTGATCTAATCGAGAATCGAAGCTGAAACCTATGGTATGACAAGCTAGTGCCATGTCCACCAAACTACACGGGGCACCTATTCTCTCCCTTGTATATAAAAAATCTGTGTTTGTTGGTCAAGTGATTAAGACAGGCGCCTAGAACTCCAATGTTCTGGGCTTCGGGACTCATTCCAGGAGACTACCAACTTTGTAGTATTTTCATAGCAAAAACTATTAGCTAGGTTTAAAAATAGTTGCCGGTCTCAACACAGATTTCTTCTAGCGAGAGAGGCATGGTACAATAATAATTTCTACATGTATCATTGTAGAGATTAAATAAAAATAAAAAATATATAAGAATATTGATGTAATGTATTCTTTGTATGCATCTATATTAAAAATATAATTATTATACCTGATTATTTTAGGTAAACAATTTATCCTATTTGTACAATTTATCCTATTAAGAGGAACTAGTAACCCGTAGTAAATGGTGGATTTTTTTTCTTTGTATATCAATTTTTTATTAGTTAGTTATGAGTTTGTTAGTCTAACAACAAAAAATATTGCGAAATCAATCTAAAATAAAATCAAATTACATTAACAAACATTACAATATGAATACACACGACCTGTGATCTCTAATTGCGGAAATTCTAATTTTATTTTAATTAAAAATTGATTTTCACATCAAATGTGTTTGTGTTAGTGTGTAAAAAGTGCCATTTGGCAGCACTGGAAAACAACGCCACCTAGCGTCGTGGTAGCGTCAGTGACGGACATTATTTATTGCACAGTGAATTATGTATTTTGATATCAAAGCAATGGCATTACTTAAAACTTTTTCCAAAGCAATGGTATGGAATATTTTTTATTATTTTAATAATTAAGTGCAAACGTATTAAAAAAAAAACAAAAAATCTCAATGTTATAAAATATTAGGTCCTTACATATGAAATTGGCGTTTTGCCGTACTGGCAAATTTGATCTCAAATATCTTCTCTTTGGTTAGGAATTCCAAATCCAAATTTATACAGCTATTTACTCATGTATTTGTGTTTTGAAAATTATAATTCATTTGTTTTTTCCTCAATTGTTTTTTTCTTTGCGTCACTTAGTTTACAAAATGAAAAACTTGAAATATCGCGTTATTTACGAGTACGAGTTCCACCGTGGCACCAGTGCTGCAGAAACGGCTCGAAGGATTAATGATGTGTATGGCGACGGTGCCGCAAAAGAAAACACAGTGCGTTTTTGGTTCCAACGTTTTCGTTCTGGAAATTTCGACCTGCAGAACAAGCCCCGTGGACGGCCGGAGACCAAAGTTGATAATGAAGAATTGAAGGCGAGTGTGGAAGCGGATCCATCGCAAACCACATCCGAGTTAGCTGCAGGCTGCGGTGTTAGTGATAAAACTGTTTTAATCCACTTGAAGCAAATTGGTAAGGTGAAAAAGCTTGAAAGGTGGGTACCTCACGAATTGAGTGAAACAAATTAACAAACGCGCGTTGACTGCTGCGTTGCATTACTCAACCGGCACAATAATGAAGGGATTTTAAATCGAATCATTACCTGTGATGAAAAGTGGATCCTGTACGATAATCGGAAGCGCTCATCGCAATGGCTGAACCCTGCCGAACCAGCCAAACCATGCCCCAAGCGAAAATTGACTCCAAAAAAGTTACTTGTGAGCGTTTGGTGGACTAGTGCTGGTGTCGTTCACTACAGCTTTCTTAAATCTGGCCAGACGATTACGGCAGATGTCTATTGTCAGCAACTGCAAACCATGATGGAAAAGCTAGCTGCTAAACAACCGAGGCTGGTTAATCGCTCTAGGCCACTGCTGCTTCATGATAACGCTAGACCACACACTGCACAACAGACGGCTACCAAATTAGAGGAGCTTCAATTGGAATGTCTAAGACATCCACCGTACTCTCCGGACCTTGCCCCAACAGATTACCATATTTTTCGAAATTTGGATAACTTCTTGCAAAGGAAAAAATTCAACCCCGATGGGGCAGTCCAAACCGCCTTCAAAGATTTTATTGATTCCCGTCCGAATGGTTTTTTTAGTAAAGGGATCGATGAACTACCTATGAGATGGCAAAAGTGCATAGATAGCAATGGTACATACTTTGATCAAATAAATATATTATAATAAAAAAAAATCGGCTATATGTTCCTCCCATACTAAACGCCAATTTCATATGTAAGGACCTAATATATACGAGGTCTGGACAACAGAAAAAATATGAATTAAAGAAAGATACAACATAAAAATTCCAAATACGAAGTCTGTTTAAAAGAAAGAAGATGGATTAAAGAAGAGGGAAAAAAAGGTTTATGACTAAGGTGAATATCCAAGAGTTTTGAATTGAATTGAATTGAATTAAATTCATAGATTGATGAATTGAAAAGATCCAAGTCGCTGAATATAGAGTTGAACAAATTAGACGAGCGATATATAAAAGAGTTTTGCCGGGAGATGGTATTACAGTGTGAAAGGCTCAAGGTCTCGACCGATCTAGTGTACTGGGTACTCTCAGAGAGATGCGCTGCAGCAATGCCGGTTAGTCAATCTTAGAGGAAATGAGGAAATATAACTTCAGTAGTATTTCTGCGATTGACCAGGGGTGTAATATTAAAGAAGGTCGCGGAATCTACATTACTAATGTGAATATCTGGGGCTCCACACCTGAGATGCGTACTCAAGGATACTCCTAACAAAGGAAAAGTAAAGGATCTTCATAGTATTTATTCCTTGGAACTGTTTACAAGCGCGAAGAACGAAGCCTAGCACTCGAGAAGATTTGACGACTATAATATCAATATGCTTATCTAGTAAGAGTTTGCAATCAAGAGTTACACCAAGATCTTTTGCTTCCGATTTGGTGCTCAGAGGGAGCCCATTAAAAGAGTATTTAAACGATAATTTTTTTTTATTATTGGTGAAACTGAGTGCAAAGTATTTCCTTATGTTAATCTGAAGGTTACGAAGACTGCAACAGGCTTGAAGACGATTTAGGTTTTCCTGAATTTTGAGACAATAATCGACAGGCAATCGACGACTTAACAGGAGCAAAGATCTTCATGTCATCAAAAGCAATTACCGATATCATTAATGTATATGTTAAAAAGCAAGGGTCCTAATAAAGAACCCTGAGGGATACCCGAAGGGACGCCAACCCAGTCAGACCTGAACCCACAGACCACTACAGCTTGGCTGCGATTGGAAATGTAGGATTGAATCCATCTATACAAGTCCCCATAAATACTTATCTGTGAGAGTTTAATTAATAGGATTCTATTAACAATCTTATCGAATGCTTTGCTGTAGTCAGTATATATTGCATCGACCTGGATCCGACAATCCATGCAGTCCTGTCCAGTCGGGATTGATTAGCATTTTTTATGTTTTATATGTTTAATTGTATATGTCTATAGAGCTTTTAGTAAGTACTTAAAACTTATGTTCATGTTAGATTCAAATAATGAAAACAGCTTTGAATAATATTTGCTGTATTTTATCTATCTAACATGGTAATAAAAACTACTACTAGTTAGTAGTTTTTACTCCACTACATTGACTGATTGATGCTTGTAAAAACGCCTACAAAAACTTTAATGCAATGATTAATAATGAGATTTTTATTAATATTGCTGATATAAAAATACAAGGTATTGTGTCGTTAATTGCTGTTCAGCTCTATAAACAAAAAAAACACTTAAGTATTCGGGATCCCGATCCGTAGGGATCCCGCTTAGGTAACGGTGGTTAATTATGAATCAATCTGATAATGTAGTCAAGGGATCGCAGCGGTGAGAGACAAACGGAAGAGTCTCTTAGCATACATTATGTATACGTTACGCATACGTTTGTTATTTACAAAAGTTACTAGACGCAAATTTAATTTTAACTACTATCATGCACTATAATTTACACTAACTTTTCACTTTTGAGAAACTTCTGCCTACGGGACACTTTATTACGCCTTCCCTTATTGCACTAGTTCGCTTTCGAGAATTCCGCACGTAGGTACTCTTTCAATTTATTTCGCTAGTTAAATATAATAGTCGCCCGTTGTTTCGCTTCACTTGTCACTTTTATCTCTGGCTTCCACTGAACGTCAAAACAAACTTTGTCAAAATTTATAACCGCTCGAGTTCCAGATTCACGAGCTCTTTCTGATGATCCTAAACTATTCTAGACCCAAGTGTAGCCGTGTGATTTTCTTAATTTAGGATACAACTAGCTCTAACCCGTCCAAAATGACGGTACTTTTACATGTCAGTAAATACATAAGGGACGGACAGACAGACAACGGAATTATTATAATTGGGGTTCGTGACTAGTGTTCACTTACCAGCGGCCAGGTACATCCCGGAGAGCAGGCTGCCGACCCAGGCGACGGTGCCCTTGCCCTGGTTGAAGGTGCCCACGAACTCGGGGAGGAAGATGCCGAAGGTGTAGGCGATGCCGTCCACGATGAGGTTGCACATGAAGGAGGCGAACACGATGACCCAGCCGTAGCCCCCGTCGGGCGGCGGCGGCAGCTCCTGCTCGTACTGCGAGCCCCCGTCCTCGTCCTGGTCGCCGTCGTCCGTCAGGCGCGCCGCCTCCGGGCACGACGTCTCGCTCTCCGTCTGCAAAGCGAAACAGTGACTCCGATCAGTATAACGTCGCGCACCGCTACACCAAATGCCATCTCAAGTTAAGGTAAAAAAACTAATCCATAAAAACCAAGTTTTTACAATACTCCCTTTCGCTTTGAATCAGGTTTCGTGCTATACATGCGTCGGGATAATTACTAATGTAGAATGATTCCAATTTGAAAAAGACATTAAAATTTCTAAAAATCCAAAATTATACTATAATTATTACATTTTTTTAACGAAAATTTGACAGATCATTTTTATCGTCGCCACAAGTCTGCTTGCAAAGTTTCAGCTCGATTGGATCACGGGAAAAGGGTTATAAATCGATCCAAAGTTTTTTCGTCAGACAAGCAACCAGACGCTAAGAGTTAAAAGAAAGGTAGTTAAAAAAATGGCCGTCCTCTCACAGCTGATTTGAAAATGTGACATTTGTCCATATAGGTACTAGTCATTTGAATTTTGTCGCTGTCATTGTCGTATTGAGGTTTTTAAAGATTACAATGAATCTTTTAGTTTCGCCTCATTTTAGCGATGGTTCGACGTTTTTTTGGTTTGTTTCATAGAATAGAGTAGTTTGTTGGAACTGGTTTCGAACCGCAAAAGTACGTATCTATTGCCAGTGGTAAAAAACAGAAATAAATCAAATTCCATAAACATATGCGGTATTTGAGGTTTATTCCGCTTGGCACCCTATAAGACTTGCTATTGGCACAGTATAATAAATACATACAGTATGTTATCTTGGCAGTGTCCTTGAAATAAATACCTACGGCCGCTTGGTACTTAAACTTGGTTAAAAACGCACCAGGGCTGCTCATTGACTGACTCTTTATGGTTTGGGGTGCCATAAATTGACCTAAATGTATGCGTGGGAGTGTCTCACACCGCTTGCGTCCGTACGTTACTGCAGCCCTGCGGCGACTGAGCAGTTCGAAGTATACCGAGATTTCGAAGGGTGTCGTTTCGGCTGTTTGTATGAAGATATAATACTGTATGCTTTACTATACTGTGCTATTGGTTTGACAGTGATAAAAAAGAGGTTTCTGCAACCCGAAATCGAGTTTACCCTAGGCGGATAAAAAAAAAATTTACTCGGGTTAATTTTACTCGAGTAAAATTCACTTCAGATGGCGCAACCGGGCCTAACAAGCCTCTTTTAAAGGGTAAAGAAATAAATATTGATATTTTTATTTTCCGAAATATTACCATTGTACTTTTACTGAAAAATCTTCACGAATATATAAATTAATTTTATGGCAAATATTTTATGTGTATAGGGATATTCTCGATTTATACGCCCCACGCTTTAATGATTATTTCGCATTTTTTAAAGAATATATTCATTTTATATTTTACAGAGCGTTAACAATTTGAAGACAAAGGCAGAGAAAACATACGATAATATTATTACTCTTATTTGTATTCTTGATTGTTACTTTACTGTGAATTTCTTTCTCTGATTTCATACATATTTTTTTCCAGCTTGTTACTTGTAATGTATATTTTTTATTCATATTTTTTTTACTAAATTACGTTCTCTCTTTTTCCTTACTTTTACTCTATTTTTTACATATTTTTATTCCAGTTTGCCACATCTTTTGTGTATCCACATGAAAGATACTGTTTTGATATGAGTTGTAAAACTAATTTTTTTTTTCATAATTTTTTCTTGAATCTTGCATGTTATCCTTCATGATTTTTACTGTAGGTACATGGTTTTCAAATATAAGGTACCTCAGAACAGGTATTTCTATATACTAAGCGAGGTAGGTAGTGACCGAAGCTTGCTTCATTAATATGCAATATTAGATAATTCTAATAAAATCTTAAAAAATTTGTTTAACACAGCTTTATTTTTGTATTTTTTACAACCGGATTTTGCTACGACCGTAGCTTCGTCAGGTAGGTCGTAGCTCCCTCCCTCTACCTACCCCCACTATTGGAACTCCCTCCTGTTGCAACTGTATTTTAATTAATATTATGTTAATAACAGTTCATGTATGTATATTAAGTATTGATTGTACCCTGGTGATGCTACGGTCGTAGCCGTATAAAGGATGTTTTTTTTTAGACGCGGAGAACTTTAAATTGAAATAAAACACTGAAAAATATTTTTTAAATCCATGAAATTGACTTTATTTGACAGATACTTTTATGGCATTAATATTTAAATATGATTCCGGACATGTGGCCGCCGTGGCTGGTACGTACATGGCGTAATCTGGAGGTCGAATTTTTAGAAAACCAAATTCATGGATAGTTAAAACATTTTTCTGTGTTTTATTTCAATTTAAAGTTCTCCGCCTCTGAAAATAAAACACGCTTTATATGGATAGAATCGGACTAGGTAGGAATCTTCTGGAAAACTCAACCATATAGGTACTTAAAAAGAAAGACGTTAAAATGAATTTAAAAAGAAAAGACTTTGAAGCATGTATCCTACCTATGATTACGTGTGGTCTAGAAACTATGACATTTATTGCAAATACCATGTACACAGCGGTCTATGGAGAGACAAATGCTAGGCGTAAGTCTTGGAGACAAAATTAGAAACGAAGAAATCAGACGCCAGACCACATTGCCAAATTGAAATGGCAATGGGCAGATCATGTCGCTAGACAAGGAAAGAACAGATGGGCACCCAGAATTTTCGATGCAGACCGTGGGATAAAAAGAGAGGTATAGGTCGGCATCAAAAAAGGTGGGTCGATGATGTTATCCCAATCGCAATGAATAGATGGCTAAAAAAGAAGAAGAAGATGTTTTTCTAATATTTTTCGAAGTATTTATTTAACTGTACATAACTGGTTGCGGATGTTTTATACGAACCGTATGTTTTTTGGAGAAACGATTCTCGATATTTCGTTGAATTCTTATTCAACGTCATCAGGAGGACGACCTTTACCCGCGGAGATAGAGGGCGGACTGATTACTGCTTTTTCTCTAATTAACTAATTTACGCCCTCGAAAGCAGTAAACAGTCCGCCCTCTACCTCCGTGGGTAAAGGTCGTCCTCCTGATGACGTTGAATAAGAATTCAACGAAACGTCGAGAATCGTTTCTCGGAAAAACATACAGTTCGTATAAAATATCCGCAACCAGGTACAGTTAAATATGTCTAACGACCGTAATAACAACCTTAACTCTTTAATTTATCGAAGTCTCTAGAAAAGTAGAAAAAAATTATAAAGGCAACCAAATTAATCAGATGCTGAAATTCCAATATGGTTGACCGATGACGAGGTGACCCCCTACCGTGATAAGAGAAGAATATGGACTGAAATGTTAATTTCATCGCCTACTTGTGTATGATACTTGTGAATATTTGATCAATGTTTGGCAGAGGACGTGCAAATGGCGAGTGCAAATATTTTCTAGCTGAAATGTTGTCAGGTGACGGTCGGACCACATTGCGTAAGGTACGTCCGCTTATCAGTTCTCAATCGCAACACCGCACTGTACCAAGTTTATATCGGATATTTTTTAAATTACGTAAAATCATGCGATGCACACATACCAGAGACAACATATTAAAATGCAGAAAGTGTTTTTAAAAATATATAATTCAATGAGAGAATCTTTTTAATTAGTCACTAATCAAAATGGTACTTCATTGGTACTGCGATCTGTGCTTCGTGGTCTATTAGTCCATGCCAGAAAAATTATTACTTTTCGTATTACGAGTAAAAACCTTGACTTGATATCGTACGTGCATTCAAATCTTTCTGATTTCATTTTTATTTCGATATCTTGAAGTAAACATGATTTCTCTACGGTCTTCGTTTCTCGATGTGATGTTGTCATTTGTATCTCTGGTGTCTCTTTTCAAAGAAATCGCCAGTCCGTTATTCCCAGCAGAAAACAGTAGAATTTGAGATTCTTTCTTAATAACACATGCAATTCTGTTCATGAGTGTATCAATTTACTATTTATTATTATTTAAAAATTATTATATTATAAATTAATAAATAAGTATATATATATATATATATATATATCCATGAAGCAGATAGATGGAAGGGAGTTGTAAATCTGAAGTCATTCCATTCATCCATTCCAAACACACGCGCACGGCTACTTTAACGGAATCCTATATACTACGATAATAAATTAAATTAATAAAAATATAGAGGTATCATTACCAGCTGCGAAATCTATGTAAAGATACTATTTCATGAGAAGGACCACATATATCTCTAGCATAGACCCTTTAAACATACGAAAGGTTTCAGATTTGGAACAAATTATATAAATACATATATTCAAAATCTTGATAATGTGTGGATGTTCTTAATACGTAATTTGTGAACGTTACATTGTGCAGAATGATCACTTAAGCTAGATCATACAGGTCTTAAGACCTGGACCATCCGAAAATAATTTCCATTTATTTATCCAGACACGATTCTTATATAAATAGCTACATCCGTGTAATACTCCTATAATTTATCATAATTAATAAGTGTTTATTTGTTTATTATCTTTAAATAGAATACACTCGATCGTCATAATGACAATATCAATAATATTACACGGACGACACTGTTGCGATAGGCGAGAACTTTGACCTGATCTTTGAATGAAACAATAGTTTATTGCACCGCGAGACCCGATTCTGTAACACACGACACGCTCATTAATATACGTGTTGAGGAAGGTCCTGGGTGATTTTCATACGATCTAGTAAAATAACACAATCGCTCTGCCTTGCTTGATGGACTTGGTGGTAGCAGGCAGGCCTGCGCACGTGAAAATTACAAGTATTTACAAAAAAAACTATATAATCTAACACGAATCATACCTGTCTGTCCTAAGGTGAATTGTTGAATTAAGGTACTGATACACATGCTCATTAGTGGCTCAAAAATCAACCGTCGGTTGATTTATGTGCATGATCATCATGGAAGGGGTATCTTTTGAGCATACGTGAAAAGCATGCTGTCATTCGCGGCTAGTATCAGTTATCGATGCGATCTTCTCGGTTCGCGACAGATGAAGCAAATACGGCGCGTTGGGGAGATGTCAAAACATTACTTTACGCGACTTTTTATAGGAATCACGAATATCTGTGAAATACTCGTTCACCGCTATATAAAAATAATATAGTAGGAAATAATGCTGATGAAACATTATTAAAAGACAAGAGTGATTAAAATCTTTCACTAAAAATTATAAAAACTAAAATCAAAATTGTGCGGATGGAAACACGGGAACTGTTTTGATTTATCGGTTCACTTGAATTTCGATAAGAGCATGCCAGTAATAGGCACTTGTGTTGGATTGTTAGCTTTGAGCATGCTCATTCATGAACATGTTTGAAATAAGCATACTAATATCGAGCAAGTGTGTACAGTTGTTAGAGCATGCTAGTTTTGTGCATGCTAATCAGTACCTTTAGACTAGTTGTAGTTGTATTGTAGTTGTAAACAGACAAACAGACGCCACGTTTGTTTGAGACAGAACAGAAGATCACGTACCTACTCACTTAGAAATGAAATATCTACAATATATCTATCATACGGATTTTTTCATTACAAATGGCACGCAATATCAACGTCACGTATGGACCAGGTATCGCAAATGAACGTACGGTGCGTTTTTGGTTTGATCGTTTCTGTTCTGAATTTTTGACCTCAACAACGATCCTCGTCGACGACCGGAGACTACAGTGATAGTGACGAATTGAAAGCTATATTGAAAGCGGATTCACCTCAAACCACGTCAGAAATTGCAACAACCTTCAGCGTAAGTGAAAAAACGATATTGATTCATTTGCATCAAATTAGGAAAATAAAGAAGCTCGCAAAGTGGGCACCGTATAAACTTACTGATTGACAACGGCAAACTGGCGTCGAGGCTTGCCATAACTTACCGAAAATTGAAAGGAAACTGATTAACATTAAACATTACATTAGAGTGTGAATTCCCTACAAAATAAACATTATAATAGATAAATACGTGACCTTTAAATTCCGAAGGTTCATTTTATAAATAGACAAACCAAACCGCCGTAGGAAATATCAAAAATATAATTTGTTTCTGAATTTCACAACTTCATATTGGATGTGTTGGTCAAAAAACCTTAATTAATCTAGGAATATATTTAATCAGATATTTTATAATAATTATTTGTAAACTAACGTAATTTATTGTAAATAACTCCATTTTTAATTTTGAAAAATTAAAAAATCAACAAACGATAAAACATTCTACGTTTATCAGTTGATAATGGCATAATCTGCCGAAATAATCGCGCTGTTTTGGATAATAAAAATATATTTTTAATACCAAACATGAAGAGTACCGTCGTGTGGTGTGAGGTAGATACTGGAAACCCTGACAATGTGCATTATATATGTACATTATACGTATTACTAAATATTACTGTTTACTTTTATTTTCCTTCATTATTATCGCTGATTTTTATTCATGCCTGTTTTTATTATCATTATCTCATCTGTGTTGTCCTACAATTGTAGGAGACATATAACTACTTTTTGTATTATTTTCTTACCATATCTCCCAAATGTCTTTCTGTTGATCAAATAAATAAATAAACATTTAATCGAATTACAAATCAATTAGAATCCAAAAGAAAAACATGTCTCAGGATGGGTTACCTCCCTGTATGTCCTGTATGCGTATCCACGGTCGCTACGTAAACTAAGGCATGTACAAAAAAGCAATTTTAGAGGAGCGCTGTTTGAAGTTTGGCTTTACATACAGATTGAGCATGTTTAACCAATTTAACGTGTCTTTTCTCTGAAAAAGTAGATTTTTTTAATTTTACGTTGCGGAAAAGAGTACAGTTCTATGTATTGGTACAAAAAAGTCAAAAATGCATTTTAGGTAGTCTCACTCGAAAACCGTTAATATTTTTTTATTACGAGTTAATGAATAAATTATAAATAATTTAATTATTACACGACACTGTTTATTTACTGAACGGAAGCACTTGTAACGATAAGAAAATATTACAAACACACAACACTAAATCACTTCAAACTCAAACTTTTTTGTACGAGTCGATAATTTATTGGCAAAATATTAGGGAAGTTATTAGGTACATTACCGTTAGTAACGCACTTTCCTCTTGTTTCACTTCTTCCATAGTGACGTGATGACTTCAACTGGTCGTGTACGAAAATGACAATTATGATAACGAAAAAATTAGCCCTCTACCGAACAGCTCCCGTAACGTCCGCACTGCGGGACGGTAGTCAAATTTTGACCAACATTGTGACGATATTTGATTTGCAATTTAACGCCCGGCCCTGGTATGTTTGCGAAAGCTTTGACCAGGGATGAATTTCACTTCTGAGACAGACGTAACTAGCTCAGCGCTAAAATGCATTTTCCATGGAACGGTGATCTGTCTCACGGCGGAAAATATTAAGAAAAGAAGATAGAGAGGAAGACGAACAAAATTCATTACATACAGTTTACCTACAAATATATATATATATATATATATATATGTCTGCTATAATACAGTAAATTACTAGTGTAGCAGGCAGGGCGACAAATCAATTTAGTATTTACTCGCTGTCAAGACCCTCAGCAATGATGAAAAAAGCTTAATTAATTTTGGAAACACTGTAAACATTGTAAATATTTGTAACATTGAATAAACAATTGTCCGGGTATAGTCCAGGGAAGACTTGCTAGAAGAAAGATACTGACACATGTGGCCGTATTCGGAAAATAGCAATACGGGATATTAAGATTGTTATCCCAACACTTAATAGACGAAAACAAAAAAAATAAACGAAAGGTGTACTTCTGTGTTTTTTTCTTTCAGTTTCTACATGAAAGAGAGGGAGATAACGCGACAATGCGTCGCGAGACAGGACGGTTATCCGTCAAACGTCAAAATATGTATATATACGAGTCCAACGCGACAATGACAATTTTGCCATTATTTTACTATTTTTTTTTGCAATCGTAATTTTTATCGAATTTGCAAATGCGAAAAAAAATTTAAAATAATAAAAATCACCTTCTTGTAAAAAATCACCCAATTTCCAACTAAATTTTACCCTCCCAGGATGGTGTGATCCTTTAAGGTGGGTTATTTTTTCAAAGAATATCAGTCAGGTCGAGTCCTCAGTGCCACCCTGCAGGCGCGCTGCTTGCTTCAAAGATAATGAAGCTAATTCCAAACACAACCGATGTGATTCGCCCATTATCGAAGAAAAATATCGTCCGGACCCTCGACGTCTGCCGGACGTGTTGACCCAATTGATCAGGGCGCCGCCTGTTTGCCCCGCCGCGCCGATACGGCCGCTATCGGACCAATATTTGATATTTGCACGCGCGTTACGACGAGTCAATAATCTGATCGGCATTCCGGTGGCGACATCTGTCGACGCGGAAGTGCTACGCGCCCGGTCGCAGGGAAGTATGAATCTAGCTGCTTCCAAATTCTAGCTAGCTGCTGCCAAATTCTAGCTGGCTTAACATTTTTCAGGCAGAGAAGGCGGGGCCCCTCCTCTCCTGTCTCCTCCTGTCCTCACACACAGTCTGGTCTAATGTTGAGGCTTCTAACAGGTCCCCCTTCCAGTATTTTCCGCCGCCGTCCTCTATTTTTGGCGCCATCAACATTCAAATGCTAGTGACGGAAAACCGATCACAGATTTTGAAATAACCTTCTATAATGCAGGTACTTACGAACTACTATCACCGAAAATAACATTATTTCAGTAATAAACTAAGTTTTTACGCAAATAATTGCATTTTCACCTACCTATTTTTAAATTCGCGCGAAACTTCCGCAGGTGTCATGGCGTCTACGTGACGTCAACATTGCATTGTGTCTATGACGACAGTTACGGTGATGGTTACTTAGGCGTGACGTCATTCGCTGTGATCGGTGTTTCAGTTAAAATGGCGGATTGCACAATTTTATACATTTATCTTATTGAAAATCCTATTAATCTCAATGTGTATATTAAAACTGTATCATTTTTAGAATCCTTTCAAAATATTTTCTTCTCTACAATCACTTATTTTTTAATTCTTTAATATTGTCTTCATGCCTATTGAACATGTTTTATTTATTCCGTATTTAATTTCATTTATTTATTCTTCTAACTTTGTAGTTTAAAACATTTAAGTTTATAGTATGTAAAGAACAAGTTTCTTACATCCTATAAAGTTAAATATTTAACTTTATAGGATGTAAGAAACTTGTTCACAATACTGTTCCTCGTCCTCAAACTGTGCGCAACTACAACCTCAAATACCTCAAATACGGTAGTGTGGTGCCGTCAACTCGGGTGACTTTGTTTGCGGGATAACATTGATAATCCCATGAAAGTATTTTTTTGTCAAAGATTATCTCGCGTTTTGCGCAAAACTTATTTTTGACAGATCTATTCTTGCATTTTATACATTACAAGCATGAGAACAATTATTTTTTATAGCTTTCAATATCTGGCAGTACGAATCCATTGTCGTTTCATTCGTAGGTTATGTTGAAATGTCAAAGATATAAATTATTTAAGGTCATAAGTCACCCCAGTTGACGGTACTTGAATGGAAAGAGCAAATAATTTGTAGTCATGAGGCTGAAAAAGCTGATATACCTCTTCACAAGACTTACATACTAACAATAAACGTGTTGAAAACTGCGAATTTTGCGTTTCTCCAGTGCATTTTACAGTATGGAATAGTTGGTTGGGGTGGGGTCTTTAAGTCTAATATGTTGCCCATGGAAAGGGTGGCGAGATAAGTTAGAGTAATTTAAAAGAAGCCTTCAATATTTCCAAGAAAACTTTATAAAATTTTCTATGTATTAAATGTTAATGAAATATATCTAAATATTGCTCTACTCCAAACCCACTTCAGCAATAATGCGTCGCTAAGAAGCTGTTTTGTGACAGATTAAGGTCTTTTGGGAACATTGCAGTACCCAGATTCAGGACTAGTACAGCTCAGTATCACTTCAAAAATAGAAGGGTTTATTTAATGCCCTTCCATGTCACTTAAAAATGGAAGAAAATTATCCAATTTTTAAATTAAATAAATAAAACTAACTTAATTAAACACCACATATATTTATTTTCAAATCAACTCAATAATAGTTCAGGAATTAGTATTATTCATAAAAATGGAATAGGTAATAGACTAGATAATTTAGAGGCATTAGGGATAAGAAAAAGGGATAGGAAAAGCCATTAATATAAATCATCATAAAATCATTAATAACCAAGTAAATTTATCTTTTAAATAGGTTCCCTCTTAATAGTAATATTCCCTGCAAAATCCCACCCCCTACCCCCACTATTGGCACTTCGTCCTTTCACCTTTCACACTAGTATATAAGAACATAATTTTTTAATGTTTAATCAGTTAAGATTCTCCCTGAAGAAGCTACGGTCGTAGCGAAACCTGGTTGGATTTGAAAATAAATATAAGTGGTGTTTAACTAAGTTAGTTTTATTTATTTAATTATAATGTCTCACCACCAAGTGTTTGCTTCATTCGAAAATTATTCAATTTTTATTAGAAACTCATTTGAGAAAACCAACGTATAAGTGTTTTCAGTGCGTGTATTAATAGTAGTAATTCTGTATAAGGTGATTCAATGCGGATTGTCAGTTTTGTATGTGACACTATTCTGCAATATGTAATACAATATCACGATGATTATGCCCCCCGATTTAAACACGAGAAATGGTTTGTCACCTAAATTGAGTGCTTGTTAATATCCATAATCAATTGCTATTTGTAATAAGATCTTCAAAATGGATGGAATAAAACTATTAGGTCCTTACATATGAAATTGGCGTTTTGCCGTACTGGCAAATTTGATCTCAAATATCTTCTCTTTGGTTAGGAATTCCAAACCAAATTTATACAGCTATTTACTCATGTATTTGTGTTTTGAAAATTATAATTCATTTGTTTTTTCCTCAATTGTTTTTTTCTTTGCGTCACTCAGTTTACAAAATGAAAAACTTGAAATATCGCGTTATTTACGAGTACGAGTTCCACCGTGGCACCAGTGCTGCAGAAACGGCTCGAAGGATTAATGATGTGTATTTCGTTCTGGAAATTTCGACCTGCAGAACAAGCCCCGTGGACGGCCGGAGACCAAAGTTGATAATGAAGAATTGAAGGCTATTGTGGAAGCGGATCCATCGCAAACCACATCCGAGTTAGCTGCAGGCTGCGGTGTTAGTGATAAAACTGTTTTAATCCACTTGAAGCAAATTGGTAAGGTGAAAAAGCTTGAAAGGTGGGTACCTCACGAATTGAGTGAAGCAAATCAACAAACGCGCGTTGACTGCTGCGTTGCATTACTCAACCGGCACAATAATGAAGGGATTTTAAATCGAATCATTACCTGTGATGAAAAGTGGATCCTGTACGATAATCGGAAGCGCTCATCGCAATGGCTGAACCCTGCCGAACCAGCCAAACCATGCCCCAAGCGAAAATTGACTCCAAAAAAGTTACTTGTGAGCGTTTGGTGGACTAGTGCTGGTGTCGTTCACTACAGCTTTCTTAAATCTGGCCAGACGATTACGGCAGATGTCTATTGTCAGCAACTGCAAACCATGATGGAAAAGCTAGCTGCTAAACAACCGAGGCTGGTTAATCGCTCTAGGCCACTGCTGCTTCATGATAACGCTAGACCACACACTGCACAACAGACGGCTACCAAATTAGAGGAGCTTCAATTGGAATGTCTAAGACATCCACCGTACTCTCCGGACCTTGCCCCAACAGATTACCATTTTTTTCGAAATTTGGATAACTTCTTGCAAAGGAAAAAATTCAACTCCGATGGGGCAGTCCAAACCGCCTTCAAAGATTTTATTGATTCCCGTCCGAATGGTTTTTATAGTAAAGGGATCGATGAACTACCTATGAGATGGCAAAAGTGCATAGATAGCAATGGTACATACTTTGATTAAATAAATATATTATAATAAAAAAAAATCGGCTTTATGTTCCTCCCATACTAAACGCCAATTTCATATGTAAGGACCTAATATATTCTTCTTCCTTGCACTGTCCCAACTCATTGCCTAGGTTGGCTGTATCTTTTTCGGTTCTAGGTGTTGCTTTCATCTAGGCCGTTTCTCTGAAGGATTTTGGAGCATTGAGTCAATCTTTGGTTTTTCTCTGGATGATTGTCTATGAAGCTCGATAGACATTGCTTGCTTCATCGTGTGGATGAAATAAAACTATGTTTGCAGTAAAAAATAAAAATTCTGGTATTAGAAGTGTACGAAATCAACCGGTATTTCAATATCTCGATATTCCGGAATTTCGATAATCGTGTCCTACCCCCAAGTGCCTCTGACTGAATTTTAGGGCAACCTTTCGATCTTAGAATTCCACTGGACCTGTACTATATAGATATACAGAAATAGTGTTGTTCTAGTGGCAAGACACTCGCCCGATGATCGAGTGGTTGGGGGGATCGATCTTTATCCCGGAAGACCGGCAAGTTAGTTCAATACTCATAGCACTAAATCTTAGCTAAGTTTGTAAATATGTAATAAGCATATTGATATGGCACATATTCCTTGGCTATAATGAGTAAACGAACAAAAACATATGAGGTAGTTATAGTATATGGCTTTGATTTATATGTCAGAATATACTGAACGCAATGCAGTTTAATTAAAAAACCTTTGACAACCCAGTGCTGAGTAATTTCGAAAATCGTTGATGCCTGCAAACACGAAAAACGGCGTGAGGCCTAAAACAAAAATAGCCGCCATCTTTGAACCGGATATAGTAATAAAAAATTAATGTTAGTTTAAGCATTATTAACAAAGCGCAAGGGAGTGCATATATAAAATATGATTTTTTCTGAGACGGCCAAGCAAACAATTATTTTCTGGATCACTTGGAATGGATCTACGTGTACTAAATAAATTAAGTAAAACATATTTTTTATTGTTTTTTTTATTTATTTTTTTACTATGAAATATTGTATAAAACATTTAAGTTTCTTGATAATCAAACGGACGCTCACGTGTTGCTGTAGATTCTAGGCCTACATTTATGTAATTTATGTAGATTCTGAGATGGCCAAGCAAACAATTTTTTTCTGGACCACTTGGAATGGATCTACGTGTACTAAATAAATTAAGAAGTAAAACATATTTTGTATTATTTTTTTATTATGAAATATTGTATAAAATATTTAGTTTCTTGATAATCAAACGGACGCTCACGTGTCGCTGTAGTTTCTAGGCCTACATTTATGTAATTTTTAGTAACTTTTAGTTATATTTTATCAATTTGTGTATTAACCTTAACACATAGATATACGTCTTGTGGACTATTATAATTCTACAACTTCTTATACCAAGTATTTATATATCTCTTACCGTGAAGGCGGCGTTCGTAAAAACGCATCGCTCGATCATTTTTTCGTCGACTTTAGTTGTAAAATAGGTCACCACGAAAAGACCTTTTATTTTACCGGGATAATAAATAGCCTATGTCCATCCCGAAGGTCCATTCTAAATATTGGTGAAAGAATTTTTGAAATCGGACGATAGTTTCGGAGATTACCTCCTGCATCCAAACTTACAAACTTTACCTCTTAAAAAGATTACTCTATCAAAACTAATAAAATAAGTGCCCAGACTAGTTGTAGGTATGTATCTACCGACTCGGTTTCCAATATCAGAAAATATATCAGATTACTACACTAATGTATTCGTTATCTGCTAATGATAAAATAAATTGTTCGTTTCTAGGGACGTACACAGAATAATTTCATGTCATTATTAATTAGTAAAAAATAATTTGCATCTTTAAATAAATCTGTGTGTCTTACTAAAAATAAATATTGGAAGCATTGTAGTAATAATGCATTATAGTATATAAAGGGCATCTCGTAGCTAATAGCAAAAACTTTGGAAGAGACTTCTTCATTATATTTTTAATGGAAAATATTCTTTACAATTTTGGTGAATAGTCAACAGTTAAGGAGATGGACGACATTCTGTCACTATTGATAATGATATCTCATTATTAATAGTGACATCAATATTGGATTATGGAAATGACAAAGTTTTCGATTGCAGATAGCGGTAGTAAAAATACAACTCACATACGAAAAAAGGTGTGCAAGTTAAACATATATATTCAAATTCCAAAAATTTTATTTAATAGATGTGGTAGTCTATCATGAGTGGAATTGGTGAACGTTACATTGTGTAAAGTGATCACTTAAGTCAGCCGATAGGTCGTAAGCCCTATGAACACCCAAAAGACACTTCCATGCCTACTTTACCATGTAGTAATAGGTTTGTGTCTATGAGTCATCTATAATGTATATCATAATTACTCGTCCTTTCAAAAAATCTTACTCTAATATAAATTTCACCATATCGCTAAATCGTTAATTTTGGAAGTTATCACTATTTTTTTACAATATTATTATTTCAACGCAACATAGCAATAATGACTGGCTTGGTGGCAGACGGTGTATCATCAATCAACCATAAAAAACCCATCACAATACGGATTCCGTCCCTGTTGGACTCCGAATCAATCAATACACAAGCAAAGGAAAAAAATGGTGATAATGGCCAAATATTCCCCCAAGGTTAAAATAATGATAAATAAAACTTATCTGTTGTAATTAAGGTTCTTTCGCTCACTGTAAATGATATCTTACCTTTTTTATAATCTATTGATTTTAATTATCTGCGTCTACAATTTTGATAAGTTTTACAATATTCGTTTAATTATACACCTATCAAGCAATTCATGTTAGCCATAATTCCACTTAATAAATAACCACTAGCTAGATGCAGAAACGCTAGAAGCTAAAAAGCAGATTACGCTAGAAACTAAACATAATCAATTTTTTCTGATGAAATTGCGCCTAGCTAATGGGTGTGATTGACTTGGGGGTTGATTGGTTCAAGTGGATTTGGTTGCTTTTGCTTTTAAAAGTGATTTTGAAACATGATTTTGAAAGGGATAGAGCTATATTTCCTGTAAAATCACGAATGTAGTACATTATGAATTAATAATTCTCTGTAGTTGCATTCTATACTTTTTTTTGGTTATTGTTGCCTTTAAAAATGTTCGTAGCTTTTCACGGCCACTCGGAATCTTCGGATATGTGTCTTTTGGTGTGTTTTTACGACCTTTCTGGCCGACGTTTAGGATCCATTGCAGAGTCCATCATCTGATGTGTTGTTGCGAGTGTTGGCGTTGTGGTTAAGTATTGGCTTGCAATACCGTGTCGAAAGCTGCTTCCGACACGACAGGAGTCGTTCGCGAAAAGCCTGGCATAATCAGATAAACGGACGGATATTGGAGAACGGTGCTATTGAAATCTTCAACGACCGAAGAGCGTGAATGAGAAGATGTATGAAGAGAATAAAGCAAGATTGGCATGTCAGGGTAGCATATTGTGTAGGAGGGAAGCTAGATAATAAGTTTATTACCTCCTATAAAATATTTCCAAAATCCAGAACGTATTTTTTCCACGAATGGACGAGACATACAACTTTAAGCATTCAATGATTCAATTAACACTCACATAATTCACTATTTTAAGTATCATAAACTATCGAAAAAGAGTCACACAAACAATCTCCTCAAAACAATCCTCGCTTCGTAATACGTATGCTATTCTGTGCATTATGCCCATGATCGTTAAAGTAGTTTTTCGTACGTTGGATGCTGTAAACGAATGCGTATACAGTATTCGAAGAACTTCGGAAGTACAAAAGTCGAATACTTTCAAACTTTGTGGAAACGGAACGAATGATAGAATCCACTTTTGCTGGTACCGGCCTGTGTATTTACGCGATTCGATGTTCGATTGCGATAGATGTTCGAAAGTTGAGAATGCATATGTATTTCGACTCACTCCCATTGCATTATACTGGTCTCTAAAGGACACGACGAATTTATTTTTAACAGTGCTGTTTTCGGCTAGAAACTAACTAACTAACTAACCATCACGCCGATTCCCCGCAGGGGTAGGCAGACAGGATTGAACGCCACACTCTTCTATCCTGGCACACCACTTTTGTTTCGGAGACATTCATACATCTTCTCATACAAGTTCTACGGTTGTTGCGGCTTTTAAAAGCGCCATCCTCAAATACTTGTAGTATCTGATCGTGCCAGGTCTTTCGCAGACGCCCTCTATTCCTGTTGCCTTCAACACTCACCTAATATATTTTCTTAACCATCCTTTCCTCGTTCATACGTTCCACATGACCGAACCATCTCAGCACTCCTTTCTTTATTCTATCTACCACACTACAGCTAGCATTGCATTCATGTCTAATTTGTTCATTCCTCACTCTATCGACCAAAGGTTTTCCACACAAGCGTCTTAGTGACCGCATTTCTATCGCATTCAGTCTACTTTCATTCCTCTTTTGCCAATTCCAGGCTTCACTTCCATACATTACGGTTGTCACTAGAACGCCATCATGTACCGCTAGTCTTGCTTCCTTTGACAGATTCTTATTGGCCATAATTGCGTTTAGAGCACCATTAACTTTGTTTCCCGCAGTCACTCTCCTTTCGATATCATTCTCAGCCTTGCCTCTAAACTACTTTCTCTACTAAACATACTTCCCAAATACACAAACTCGTTCACTTGTTCTAAGCATTCATTGTTTACAATTACATCACACTTAGTCACTCTTTCGTCTCTCTCGAATACCATCACTTTCGATTTGCTGACATTCATCAGAAGTTCGGACATCGAATATCCTGGATACCAGGCACTGCAGATCAGCTTCACTTGCCTAGAAACAAAAAGTTCAAAATTTTTTGATTCTAGAACACAAGGGATGCGGGGCACCCAAAGCACGTATGAAGCGCCTGGTAGCCAGCTAATAAAGGATGCAAAAGGATGAAATACCTCTTTTGCATAAAATATGGAATATCAATCGATTACACAATGCCATACTCAATTCATTAATGTATTCGCGAGTGTGGCCATGGACCGGTTTGCGATTCACATCACCGATACATAGCCTTCGTTCAAGATCAGGCAGGTAGTTATCGAGGAGTATACACGTCGTTTATAAACTGCTGATTATTGGATAAATTAATGTGTGTCATAAAAGCCTTTAGAACATTTTTAACACAAGCTACGAAACGATGGCACTATTTTTCTCTTTGTGTATTTCAAGCTTATTGGGAAACAAAGATTTCTCAAGCGAATTAATTTGTAGTGGCAATCTTAAACGCAAATTTTAAATCATCGTAAACATGGCCACAAGAATCAGGTTGACGGTAAAAAATTAAAAGAGTTACGATGTTTTGTCCATTGTTGTTCAACATTGTTTTTCAAACAAATATTGTTCAATGTTTGTTTAAAGAAAAAATTAACAGAGTTACGGTGTTTTTAAGTTTTGAACAAAATTAAACGACACCAGTTTTCAAATGATAAATCAGGCTGAGGGCCGGTTGTTTCAAGTTGGATTAAAGTAAGCGTTCTTTTAAAGCATAGATTTTTACGTTCTCCACCAATCAGACGATCCGTTTTCGTAAAAATCTATGCTTTAATCGATCGCTTACTTTGATCGAACTTGAAACAACCGGGCCTGAATAATGAACATAGTAGATACATTAAACAGTAAATTTTTAATAAAAGATTTTTTCGAAATCTAATTAAAACTACAAAAGTTATCGTGTCCTATTAAATACGAGAAGTTTTATTTTCTGTAATTGTTCTTAGTAAACTTAAAACGAATAAAACAAAAACTAAATTAACAAATACAATTTTCTAATACCATTAAAGATTTGCAGCTTGCGTATAAAGCGACATTACTGTCTACTTGAAAAATACACGCTATACACATAAAATTTACATTTAATATTAAGCAAATATGAAAAAATTGATTAATCTTCCTGAGCTTAAAATTTGATAAGAAATCCACATAAGAGATATATCTCGTAATATTCCTATCACAATAATTATCTTCTTTTTTAGATTTTAATATTTCATAGTATTCTGCCAGACAAATATTTAATTTCGATTTTTTCCAAACATATGTTTAAATAAGAGTCATGATTATGCTTCTCGTTGCCACTGCACGCCCCTGAATTCTAGATACATATGATATTATATCCTATGTCCAATGTTGTTGTGGGCAGTACGTGTCATGGATTGAAATATCTCACCGTTTTAATACTGCGAGTTTAAATTTATAATAATATTTACATCAGACCACAAACCGGTTTTAATAAATTAACAATAAATGTTGGCCTTGACACCGGCCTCTGCATAACGTAACATTTCGCGGATTCAGTTGTATATGCATCTACATATATAAATAACATTTGACCGACAAAACAGTAATAGACGCTTTTTCAACAACATCAATATCATTATATGTAAAGGACTTTGATTACGAAACACATTCTGTTTATAGAAAAAAAATCAGAGACAGCGGCTCGAAAAGAATTACAAACATGACAATCTATTGAGTGAGGATACATGTATGAAAGATCGACGTGAGTCTCGGACATGAGACAGTGAGTGCTCAAGTAGCCAATGACCTTTTCGTAATGAACCCTGTTAACGCATTTCCGTCAGGTACTTTCACGGGTTAATCAAACGCACAGCGGTAAAAAAACAATAAGGGATACAATTCCGAGCGGCTATTGCACGGGTGCCGATAATACGCGCATCTTTTATTGTAACAAAACACGAGATTATTATTTTTTTTTGCTGTATTATAGTCATCCGATATCTGCCTTACACGATGAAATATTATGCCCAAAGAAAGTGATTGAGTTTTATTACCTTTTTTGCAATTGACAAAAACTTTATGTAAAAGGTATAAATACCCGTCCCGCACTCGGACGCTAGTCGAAGGAACAGGTACTTCCTACTTCCTAGTAGGGTAGTTGAAGAACTCAACACATCTTTCCGCACAAGCTGTGTTAAGTAAGCCCTGGGCCATCGGGCCATGTTTCTCATATAAATTGCTTCGTCTCTATAAGACTTCTATAATTTATCTTAATTATTGTTTTCTAAATTGTATCCACAGACCACGGGCTTTGTTGGTCTGATTATTTTTTTTTAATGAACTGTAGAAATTAAATTTGCAGTATTTAAATAACAGTGATTACTTAAATCTAAAAAGAAACGTAATATATAGTATGTCTCATAATTAGTAACAAAAACTTTATAAATGGATTCCTGCCTTCATAATGAGTCGAAAATGTAAAGTAACCATGAACTAATTAATATCCATAGTGGAGATATTTAATATCAATGTTTGCTTTTTTTTCAATATTTCTGATATATTTTTGTAAAACTTTTAAAACTTAAATATTATTGAATATGAAAGGTCTTTATCATTTTATTTGACTTGTATTAAAGAGAATGAATTTTTAATATTCGATATAAGTTACTGTTATGTAGCATATCTCTATAATTCTTGATATTAGATCATGGTTGCTCGTAATTAAAGCAGAAATCTACCTGTAAAATATTGTGGATTAGCTCTGTTACATCTTGTATATTTTTGAGTAATTTAGTAATATAATAAAAATTATTTAACATTTTTTTTAGATTCAGCAAGATTTTGCGATACGATAAAATAATATATAAAGAAATCTTATAAACGTCTATATTCATTGATCTTTTGAATAAAGCCGAACAATAAAATAATGTAACAAAGACGTTGTATTATAAAAAGTCAGAAAACACATCAAATAAAGCCAAAGCGTATAATAGTTTATATTTAGTACATTGCGAAGGCATTGAAAATGTTCTACACAACGGTGTGTATATTCTCAGTCACACGCGATCTTTGTTCAGTATTTCAGTCAGAAGTCTCCTAGCAATAATATGAAAGGCGTGGGCTACGCAAAACGATGTAATCCACTGAACCCAACGATATAATCCTCTGAACCCAACGAAATCATTTTTTTTATCAAAATATAATTTATTGAAAATAAAATAATATAGATACATGTTACAGTATGATTACTTACTATATTTTTTTATACTTGTTTAACTATCCCCAGAAAAGTCAAACTTGTGTTTGGGGACAGAAGTACATGATGCATAATATCATCTATTGATTATACAGGGTTTTTTGTAAAACATTAATAACCTCGCAGGACTATACTCCTGCCTTGATTATGAGACGAAAATGTTCAAGCTATTATGACCTAATATCAATATTTAAGGAGATATGCGACATCAAAGTTTGCATTTTTTTTTTCAATATTTCTGACATATTTTTTGTATAACGTTGAACTATCATTACAGTAACTTATATCGAATATGAAAAATTTATTCCCTTTAATACAAGTCCAATAAAAAAATAAAAACCTTCGAATTCCAATTGGAATTTTTTCAGGGTTATTATCATTTTATTTAACTTGTATTGAAACGAATGAATTTTTCGTAATCGAAATTATCGATCGAAAAAATCGAGTTACTGTAACGATAGTCCATCGTTTTACAAAAAATAAGTCAGAAATATTGAAAAAAAAAATGCAAACTTTGATGTCGCATATTTCCATAACTATTGATATTAGGTCATAATAGCTTGAACATTTTCGACTCATAATCAAGGCAGGAATATAGTCCTGCGAGGTTATTATTGTTTTACAAATAACCCTGTATAGTAAGGAAAATATTTATTTATTTTTAAAGTGTATCAATGAGTATGAAGAGGCATGTAAAGATAAACAGAATGTAACAATATAATATTAGGAATAAATGTGTAGCAAAGCATGAACATATAATATTAATTATATAATACATTTTCCAATCGGAGATTTACAGATTCGGGCCATCGGTTAATTTTAAAAAATCCATATCCAAAAAACCACAGATTGGTGATGAGTAGACAGATATAAAAAACCTCACGAGAAAGAGATTTTTCAGTTTCTGAGCAGTCTTTTAAATCTTGATGAGTAGCTTGTTAGTGTAATGGTCAAGACATTCGCCTAGTGATCTGGTGGTAGCAGGGGCGTGCAGTGGGAACAAGAAACATGACTTTTTCCTAAGCATATATTTTGAAATAAGAGATATATCATATTCAAATCACAATAATTAACATTTTATTCAGATTTTAATATTCCAATATTAATATTTTAATATTTAATAGAAATACGAGATATATCATATTCAAATCACAATAATTAACATTTTATTCAGATTTTAATATTCCAATATTAATATTTTAATATTTAATAGAAATACGAGATATATCATATTCAAATCACAATAATTAACATTTTATTCAGATTTTAATATTCCAATATTAATATTTTAATATTTAATAGAAATACGAGATATATCATATTCAAATCACAATAATTAACATTTTATTCATATTTTAATATTCCATAAGATTCTGCCAAATAAATATTTAATTTCGATTTTTTTTCCCAAATATACGGTACAATAAAAGTCATGCTTCTTGTTCCCACTGCACGCGCGTGGGTGGTAGGTAGGCGGTTCGAGCTCAATTCCAGGACACCAGCAAGTTTTTTATTACAGCAAACTATTTTAATAGCAAAAGCTAGTGTTATATTCCGACTATCTGGCAAATATATGCAAAAAATTTACTTATCCACCAATATATAAATTTTAAAAACTATCAAAACACACAGAAAAGACACAGTAGAAACATAAATGACTTAATACCGGTTACAAAAACAGCATTTCGGCAGACATCCACTAAATATTACTGTACTAAATTTTATAATAGACTGACTATTGAAATAAAAGAAAAAAATGGGATAATATTTAAAAAACGTATTATAAAATGGATAAAATATTAATAAAAGATAAAAGAAAATAATAATGTAAATAATATAATGTTGTGTAACACGCCCACCTCGACACAGGATTATCCTAGTGAGGGGGTACTATTATCATCATCATCATCATCTTCATCCCCTTGTTCTAGTAGGGTCGGGGGCCCAAAGAATTGATAAGGTGCTTCAATAAATACTTAAAATTAAAAACTGCAGTATGTGTCATAAATATACGCGAGTGGGGAATACTTCCAGTATGACCCAATCCCCTCGCCTAAAGAGGGGGTTTAGTTCGTCTCTGCGCAATTTTATACTCTGCGGGAGAAACGAACGACGATCTTTAGTTTTGAACGAACACCGTAGTTTGGGAAGTGTTGCGTCGCAAGGACCCAACCCCCCGGGCGCGACCTTGAGCCCCCCCCCGCCCCCCACAGGGCCCGCCCCTCTCCTGTTTCGGCGGGAAATGCTGCACAAAGCCTCTGCAGAGCTCTCCATCGATCGCTGCACCGGATGCACTCGAAAGCCAAGGTCGGACAGCAGCGGACCATATCTCGATTTAATTAAGCGGTGCGCTTCACACATCGCCCCATCACCATAAAATAAACTCCACAATTAAAAAAATCACAATTAACTTTAAACTATTCAATTCAATTCAATTTATTTAATAATATGTACATTACAAACTAAGTGTTCAAGGCATACATATTATTAAAATAAAAATATATAATAAATTAAAAATAACATAAAATCTGGTCAAAGGTGGTCAAAGAATCCCGCTTTGGAAAACCTCCTCAGACACATGGAATATATCAATACCCAAAGCGATTTTGTTCAGCATAGCTGTGGCTCTTCCAACAGGCATAACCATCGGCAGGTTGGTCCTGTATATTGGAATGTGAAACAATCTAGGCTGACGATGTCTAACGTAATTATCAGGAACATACAAACCAATGCTCTGCATAATTTCAGGATTATCGATCATACCGCGCAACAATCGATTAAAATGTGTAATCAAATACACATTCCTTCTAGTCTCTAGACTATTGTAGCCAAGAATACCCTGGAGAAACTCGGTTGGGTAAAGCCAAGGATAATGCCCGTACTCTCTCATGTAGAGATATCTCAGAAACTTCTTTTGGACTTTCTTCACCATAAGATATATTATAGATTAACTAGATATATTATAGATATCTCAGAGACGAAGCTACTTCCATACCTACTTTCCCGTATATTTTATACAGGAAAGTAGGTACGGAAGACTTTTTGGGTGTTCGTTCGGGCTTACGACCTATCGTACGGCTGGCTTTAGTGATCACTTTACACAATGTTACGTTCACTATTCCATCCGTACCCTACCACATCTATCAAATTTTTTAAAGCTATTTAACTTGCACACGTTGTTTCGTATGCGAGTTGCATATTTATATCACCAATCTGCTAGCGTTAGTGACAGGCATTGATACACAGAGAATTGTACATTTTGTATTTTCATTTATTTTATAATAAGTAAATAAATTAAGGTTATGAAAATGATTAATTTAACGCCATTTTTGAGGGGTTATCCACAGTATGTTATCCAACGGGTACTTCCACGACCCAGAAGACACCCAAAGTCTCGAAGGGCAGATGAAATTATTGTAGAAGCGGGAAGGACAAGGGAAAGATGGCGGGAGACCGAAATGATTGACGGGGCGAGGGGAAATCTTCATCAAGTATCGTCACGGAGTCTAAAATAATAAGAACTACACATAATCAAAGTCTTTCAAACAATCTAGCACAATATTATACGGGAACATTCGCGAGACGATCATATTCACTAAAATACAAAAGAAATTTCGTCAAAGCGACCTGTTATAAATTGCCGTATACGCGCGCGTCAGTTTTTTTTTTGACGTTTTGTGGAAGTCACAGATAAGAGAAGAGTCACAGAAATACCAGCAAGTACTTAGCTAACCTAACGGGTGTTCGGAAATAAGTGCGACCACAGACGTTCGAATATTCAACAGACGAGCTTCAAGTCCGTAGACGAGTGATTAGTAAGAGATAGTGTGAATTAAGAAATAGATAAATTAATAATATTTTAATTAACTTCAAGTGTTTCGTTTGCCTTCTTTAGCCACGATCGCAGGACGATATTATGTATACACGATAAAGTCACGTGACTCGCGTCAAACAGTGATTAATTGCCTGCGGAATATTGGATAAATAAAATGTCTGCGGTCTGCATCATTATTAGCGGAAGAAGGTACCTCACGCCTCAGCCCAAGGTCACTTCTCTCGGTTGATCGGTGCGAGGGATACGTCAAAAGTTACGCGCGGTACGTGCAACCACCAACCACGCACGTAATTTCCCTGTCCGATTGCTGAGATCTCCAACCCTTTCGCATTACAACGTTTACAAACCCAATCTGAGGTGTATAAAAGCAAAGGCATCAATATTCACAACATTAATTGAGGATAACTTACTTCGAATGTACTGAATTCGTGATGTTACAGGAAATATAGCCTGTTCCTTTCAAAATCATATTTTCAAATCACTATTAAAAGCAAAAACACCAATATTCACTTCGACCGATCAGAGGTGAACGATGCGAAGGTGAAGGGAAAAAGCTGAAGTGTCTACCGAGGCAAGATTACCGGCACACAATGGAATACTGGTACTAACGCTGATGTATGGAAGTGAAGCCTGGAGCCGGGAGAAGAGGAACGAAAGTACAAAGACTGAAAGCAACAGAAGATAAGCTCACTTAGACATATGTGTCGCAAATCCATTTATGATAGAGTAAAGAATGAAGTTAGTACGAAAGAATGTAAATCTGATCTTAGCATAGTTAATGAAATGAATCTGCGGAACGTAAGTCGCAACGCGCGAAGGGGACAGAGCATGACAGTGTGGGTAAATGGATGTAAGGGCGAGCAGCGTGAGTGAAAGGGCTTTTTTGCATTATATCGAGACCGATCGCTATTGTTATCATTGTTATCAATGTTATCACCGTATCTCTGTAAAACGTATTGTTACCGCCAATAAATTACGAGTCCACAACAAGATATTTTATTGGAAAAAACCCAGCACAAAGAAGAACAAGATAAGAATATCACAGTTAATAGAATTAAAAAAAGGTTCAGATGTCATGATCAGGGCATGCTTAGCGAATGAATGGCGGAAAATATATGACGCAAGTGTTGACTACCCCAAAAAGAGAGGGCGACCAAATTAACCAGATACTGGAACACGGTCCTGACGATCCAGCAATCGTCGAACTTGTATGCGAAAATGTATGAATGTGAATGAGGGGAGATTTGTGTGTCAGGACAGAAGAGTTTGGCGCTCTATCCTGTCTGCCTACCACCCCTAGGAGACGGCTCGATGGTAAGTAAGTGAGCAAGTTCTTATTTTTTAGATCGGAAACAGTTGGAGCTGCCTACGCGCATGAGTTATGAAAAGAATAGGATAATGCGATACTAGGTAGTGTAATAAATTATGCAGTCATTATGTAAAAGGGCGTTGCATGTGTTCAGGTACATCTTCGCTTTGTTATCACGATAATTTGCTGCATTCGTTATGTTTTATTTAATCCTTGGATAAACAATAACGAAATATTTTAAAAAAGAAAGCGCGCAAGAATGGTAGAAATATTCCTACACATCGGGTCATTGTCACTGTTAAAAAGCGAAAATTAGTGCAATCAGTTGGTCTTATCTCTAGACGTAAATAATATACTTGAACGCTATCCACGAGGCGAAAAACGATCTGCAGATTAAAGATTTAAGGTTTATTCGCATAAAACGTATTCTAGTGTAAATGTTAATAAATATTTATTGTATTATTCGTATGTATCTACTTATATTTTTTATTAATCACACCTACATGTTTTGGAAAAACCTTTCCATCGTCAGGGTGTTTTACAGATGTCAAAATATCGAAATGAATAATGTCTTTTTTTTTGATTTTCTAAATTATTTAAAAAATTATTTTTAAATATTATTCCTGAAGTTCTCGATTACACAAATTTATTGGAAAATTTTTTTAGAATTGGATCAGTAGTTAAATTTAATTGATTATTAATAATATTTCATTTACTTTTACATGCTTTACTAATTTCTAATGATTCTAAATTATTCAATTTCAGACCAAAATTATTTATGTGTAAAATAGAAATTCCTAAATTTTGATCAAAACCGTGATCATTTTTTTAGGTATTAAAACAAAAATGGATATCTTATACGAGACTTGCAGATGTGTAGAGATTCCATTCTCGACATTTCTTTCTAATTTTATGTTTTTTATTATGATATGCATACATATTTATTTTTCTTTATATATATTTTACAATATGTATTTTTTTTAAATAAAGACATCTTCCAACGGCGGAGACAGTGAATGGTTTTGTTCATGCGGCCGCGCCGCCTCGTAACGGTTGATACGACTTGCGCGGGGTAGCGCGGTCTTGCATGTTAGTTGAAAAAAATTTCAACCTGGAGACGATTGAGTAGGACCGATATGGAAGATTTTGCTCTTAGAACGGTTCTGAGTAAGCGGTGGGTACCATTCACAATTCACTGGAGTCGTACCACAGTGTCTTCAGGAGAGTGTCTCTGACCCCTGTAGCGATAGGACTCCAGCGAAACGTCGAGAATCGAATCACTGCGCGTCTATACGGTTCGTATAAAATATCTGTTTTGTTTCAATACCCAACGATCAAGAGACCCAAGTCTTGAATAATTAATAAAATAATCAAATCATTGATTTCATTCATTTTTGCTAAGCGGAGGATCGAACAAAGTGACAGAATCATGTGCCTTCATCAAGCAGTGGATGATGATGCATTTTAGGTGCATTTTACGTTTTTTTTTTCAGAATAGACGAAATACATTTCAGAAGAAATACCGGTACTGGCTCGGTTGTAAAAATAGTGAAAATGATTTGGAATTCCAGACTGAATATCTGACATTCAGGACCATTCCTGAAAAGTTAGAACTAATCTTGGACATGAAAATTATGAAAATAATTTCGACATGCACACAAGGCCAATTATAAAAACGGTGGTTTTTCAAAGGGAAATTTCCGAATGCCGGCAATATTTTTATTGAATTATTCGCTATGTAACAATATCAGTCAGTAACGCTACCAGATGGCGCAAATAATGAGCTATAAAAAGCAAATAACGAGAAAAACGGTTCAAATTTTTTCAATTTATATTTGTTGTTTCTTTTCTCCACATAATGATGTCCTCCACTAACACTCCTATATGGCGCTATTTACAAGCTAACACTGTACTGCGAATTAGAATTAAATTTTAATAGACATTTTGTGAAAAACTGAAGCAAATTAAAAAGGTAGGATATAAGAAAATTTATCAAATGTATCAAATCCAGGTAGAAATTTCGAACAAAGGTTCTCGGAACATAAAAAAAATCAAGGCAAAAAAGATAGAGTAGATTCTCAATTCGCGAAACATTTGATAGATAACAACCATAAAATTAATAACCAATCTGGGCCAATTCCAATGCACTTCGAGACTAAGGACTTTAGATAAAATTTGCTTGAACAGCTGAAGAACACCAAATATGAAATAGATTTAAAAAAAATGATAAACGAACATGTCAATACATATTACATATAGATCCCTCCGATTGACATTTTCAAACAACCTGTAATTACAATATTTGTAGGATTTGATTCTACCGTAAATTTTCTCTTTTTTTTAGACATGCCAGGTACATGGATCAAATCATCAAGGCAGAAAACAGCTGAGACTGCTATTTGCAATTCCCGCAATTTTAAAATATCATTAGTGTTCGAAAATAATCGAACTGCTCAGAATCACTACACATTCAGAGGTGTGAAATGGTTCAACGAATTGCCTGTTGAAATGAGGACTGAGGAAAATTATGAGGATTCAAAAAAAATGTGAAAAAATACCTTCAGAAATAATAAAAAAAATATTTTATTATATATGTACCTATTACTTACTTATTATTACTTTACTTATTATTATATATATGTACCTATTACTTCCTAATTATAACTAAATTGTTTACACATATACAATGATGAATATGTACATTTTATCAAATAATTCTCTGTAAATGATAAATGTAATGTTACTCCTCTCCTACATACGAGTCTATGTCACTCGTGTAGAAGAGAAAAATCCATCAAAAGTAATTGGCTCTGTCTTGTAAAAAAAATGTGTTTAAAAAAAATTTTAACTAAAAAAAGAAATAATAATAATTGTTACCAAGAATCAAATTGTATAGATATGCTCTTCTTACTTATATTTTTATCCTTTTATTAGTGTTTGAACAAAATTGTTTCTTAGAATCGTGCAGAAATGCAAAAACCAATATTAATTCTGAAAATTATATAGCAGCTCTATTCAACAGTTTTCATAAAAATACATGTTGTTGAAAGTAAAATATTTAAATTGATAAGGCGAAACACGTCTCCTTAAAAAAAATGTAGAACTAAAAAACAAGGGTGTTAATTTCCGTATGATTATTTTAACGTATCTGAATAAACGTCTGTCCGAAATAATGAGCGAGAGAGAGAGAGAGAGAGAGAGAGAGAGAGAGAGAGAGAAAGAGAGAGAGAGAGAGAGAGGTATGAGGGAGAGAAAATGTTATAAATTAAGAGATGCCTTCTTGCCGTACTCTCTTACCATGCAGCTACCACATCATTAACAGCTTGCGTGAACCATTTGTATAACCAATAAAGCATATTGAAGCAGTACAGCGAGTCTGACTGGATTCCCGATACCTACAAAGTTGTCCTCCTAACGCAAGGGATGGGAACATCACAATTATGGAGTTCTTTAAACTTATCTATGAAAACAGTAAATTTGTTTAAAATCGTTCAGCGAAACCGCGCCTCACAGGGTAGTCGGCAATAGTTGTTACGTAACGGATGCGGCGCAGCGGGGGAAGGCTGCGGCCGCCGCTGCCGAACAGCCTTGACCCTGATCGGCCGCCAGGCGCGGGGGGTCGCGGAGCACCCCACCCCTGTGCATGGTAATTCGATGAAAAAATAAATGATTGACTACCTGGAGGATTTGGGCGCGACAGGGTTGGAACGAAGGGTGCGTGACAAATAAGATAAACTTTGACGCAGTACAATGTCAGGTACTGAAAAAACTGATAGAGAGCGCGAGACAAGAAAAATTATCGTTGATTAATGGGACATGGAGTCTCGCTCACATAAAAGATTGAAGGGGGGACTTTTAATACTAATTCATCTAAAAGCAACACATGCTATTCGTTATTTAAATATAATGTTTTCAATGCTGATGTAATATTACTAATACTAAACTTAAGACTAAAGGACGACGTGAGGAGTGGTGTAGAGACGTAGTCACTAAGCGCAGAAGAGGGGACGTAATAGAAGATGTTTGAATATAAAATAAATTTTTGTTACAATTAATCCCTAAGATTCTAAGATGTCTAGTTTTTTTCTTCTTTTTTTAAAAATGTGAATTAATTCTACGCTACCTCTGTAGAAACAATGATTTTCTGAATTAATATCTTTAATCAAGTTTTTGATTCCTCTCAAGTGTTATTGTGTTCTTCCATCCTTGTCTCTATTTTTCTTCCGATCTATCCGATAGGTATATAAAGCTCGACAATCTTTATATTTTTTAATAGATCCTGCTGTTGTCTTAACGAGTTTGTTTTGGATTTATTATTTAAAAATAGTGAAATTAAATGGTATTATGATTTTTAAAAATAATTTTAAATGTTTTTATAAAGTTATACAAGAAATTTAAAAAGATTACAGTGTCTAATTATGGAAAATTGTTGTATATTGGGGGATTAGAAACAAAAGCACCAATTGTGGTGTATTGAATTGTATTGTATTGCATAGGCGTATAACTAATTAATTATTCAACTCCCTTATATTTATTTTTGTTTTTTATTTATATCTATACTTTCAATTTTTATTAGGTATATGTTGTATCCTGATGAAGGGACGATTAGCCCCGAAACATATTAAAAGGAAATGACAAAAGAGATTAAGTACAGAATCCCTTGAAATATGTGAATGACGACAATAACATCGAAACCTCTAGGACCTTACACTATATTCTGGAATACATTACCGCACTCTAATTAGCTACATCATTTGAGGAATACCTAGAAAAACCTAGAAGCGGCGAGAAGCTTGTCCTTAACACTAGAAAAATGTAGGAGGTTCTATAATCCAGTTTTTGGATAGCAATAGCGCGGATCTAGGCCGCCGCGCAGAGTTGTTTGACAGTTCAATTCGGTGCGAAGTACGCGCGAGACGACCCCCAGGGTGCCCAGTCGTGAACTGCGAAGCGACAGATATCGATCGAAATAATCGAGCGATGTACCTTATTGGCGAAATAAAAAAGCTATTTAAAAGCTAATAAAAAAGAATTGGATGGAATGTTCTAGTGAATGTTAAATACAAGTTAGTTAGTTAGATATATTACGAAATAGTGTAATTAAAGAAAAGCGTTGAATTTAATTCGTTTTAAGTGACTTTGTACATTGAATATTTAATTAAACCTTAATTAATAAATCACTAATTAATTTTCAGTGTTTTCATTCATTCCTCCTGCAGCCACGACACGTGATAATATTAATTAATAAATAAAAAAAACAGTGGTTTTAAACAAAGTGTTCTTTTTTAAGTTGTTCCTCGAAAAATATGCGTGAAGAGCCACCAGCAAAACACGTGTCCGTAATATATAATATCTACACGCCAGTGTACACAACCTTACTACCACAGAGAAAACGTCATATCGCGCAATCAACGACAGATTATCAAATCCAATAATTGTTTACCGTTTTCAGCCCAGGAGACAGATTAGGAGTGATATTAATTTAATTATCACGCTTAACATTTCGTATTATCACAAATGGTAAATAGATAAACTGGTTATACAATATTTGAGAACTCCTATTTCGACTATGATATCTCACAAATAGGTAATTTATATTAAAAATTAGATGCATTTTACGTACTTGATATAAAATTATCTCGTATATATTTGATACTTTTTCACATGGAACTATATTTTTAATCAAGATATATTATAGCTGAATCGTAGAGACGAAGCTATTTATATGGAAAAGCAGGTATGGAAGTCTATTTGGGTATTTATAGGGCTTATGACATATCGTACGTACGGCTGGTTTAAGTGATCACTTTATACAATTAAAACGTTCACCAATTCCAACCATGATAGGCCACCACGTCTATCAACATTTTGGAAGTTGTACACCTCGTTCCACGTGTGACTTTACTGATGATGTCTGTGATCGAAATTTGTCATCCACGTGAACCAATATAGATGTCGCCATCGGTAATGAGATACCTATTCTTTGACTAGAATTTATTTATTTAATATTCACGGAAGACCAACAGCACAAAAAAGAAGTATAGAAAACATTAATACAATATAGATGGCCAATTATAGGTCTCCACTTTTAGAAATATGTTAATAGTGATAAATATGTTATGAAATAAACTTAGGCATATTAAGAATAATATAACAAGAAAGAATAAAGATATTTGAACAAGAGAAAAAGAGACTTAATTAGTAAGCAAAAAAATTTAGGCACGTTAATTAATTTAATTTGAAGCAATAAGTATTCTTTTTATATGCATAAGACATTTATCACAATCAATAAGAACTTTCATACATATTTTCCCATAAAAATAAATTCGTCTTTATGAGGCATGTATGTATAATATATCTTGATTAAGAATGATCCCTCTGGGAATAAAATCCAGCACTGTATTATTGAAAATTTTAAACACGCTAAAAATATACTTTTTAAATATTGTGTTTAATATAGATAAAAAATACTGCCACATTTTAAATATGTATCAGATAATATACACGAAATTTCAAGGACGTTAAAGGCAAAAGAGAGACGGCGGGTCGATGCCTTTGAGAAGGTGTTGGAGACGCAAGTTGCGTACACCGTGGACAGCGACAGATGTCTCAATGTCTCAATGTCTCACAAATGTCTCCATATTACAAGAACTCAAAATCAAAGAGACTATCAACCACTTGTCTGAGACGAATCCGCCACTTTTTTGGACATCTTGCCGGAAGAGAAGATAACCTGGAGAAGCTTGTTGTGGTGAGCCACGTCGAGGGTCGAGGAAGAGGAAGAGGAAGATCCCCGCTCGTCGAATTGGCCAACTAGAAAAAAACTACTGGAACTTCTCTAGTAACAGCGCTGCAGGGTACCGGGAAAGATGGAGGAGAATAGTCAAAAGGGAGAGAGGTGATGAAGATCACGATCCTCATTCGTGAGGGACTGACTTGGATGATACACGAAATACTAGAACAATTAAAAATGGCCTATAGTTATGATACTGTACGTAGGTAGGGTCGATATTAATGATTGTGTATATATGTGTGTTTAATTGTGCGATTGGTATTCGATCGTGCCAATAATTGGTAAATGGAATTAACTATTGTCTTGTGTACGGATGGTCGCCCGTCGAATTGAGAAAAATCAGTCACTAGTCATCGATACAATCACAGTTAAAATAATGATTTTGCCCATCACTAGTCGATAAATATCTTAAGGAAGATACGCCTAGTGTGGCGCCGGCCTTAAGACACATACCCTTATTGCTACAGCTCCCTTCATCGATTCGTATTGTGTCAGGTTTTTACTCACACTTCTCGATAGCTTCTTCATTTGTTCCGTGCTGTGGCCATTTTCTTCTTCCTTCTATCTCTTTTAGTATGAATATGTCAAGCCGGATACATAATCTAAACATTTTCCGCGTTTGTTCACTATCATCCGTAGGAAATCTATATTCCTATATTTCTTTCCAAATAGCGTAATTTCGTTCAAGCCTTCTTTGTGACCAATACTTTTATTTTTATGTTAAAGCGAAGTACACTGTTTATTGCATTATATAATAACATAGGATATAAGTAACATATTCCACACACATATGTCCATTCTTCGACATTCGACATATTTATGTTACCAGTAGGTACGTTTCTTGTTAATTTATATTTTGAAAAACATGCCATGTAAGCACCACGAAAAAACAGGCTACTTTAACTGTAAAAGGTAACATCTACAATATTCCGTACAAAAATATTAATTTAAATCATATTTCTAATAGATACACGTTATTTATTTTGTTCAGCAGTCATGAAAATGTAGTAAAAATTTGTCAACGTATTGAAATTTCAATAAATAAAATAAAATTCAAACCAATTTTAAACGGCTATGAAGAAACTAATTTACAAGACTTGGCATTTAAATTAATGACGAGGCTCAAAATCCCGACAATTTAAAAGAACTATACTAATTTGTTTTACTTCCGCTGACGGCGCGTGAATTGTCCATGTCGTAAAAATTCCGGCTGTTTCTATGTAAGCGTTTCGCACAGTTAAGCGAAATTTGCGGTACCACACATATACAACTACAATATAAAAAAATAATGAAATCCTGAAATACAATTACCCTAAAAAATAAACGTACTGGGCCGTATTTTGATGAGGAAGCTAAAATTATTATACATACACAATAATACTTCGTCACTTAAATGATAATTTCGTCTGAGCCATACATACATAGTTTATTAATCACCGTTGTAATAATTTCCAATGCCCGTCTTTAACTTCCTATCCAACAGCTGATCTCATTACGTTTTCAAAAATAGTATGATTTTAAAATTGTTATTAAATAAAATGAAAACATTGACTTTATGCTTTTTTAATAAAATACTCTGAATTAATTTTTTTTACTAAATATTTACATTTTTAATAATATTTCAGTTTAATGAATATTAAAACTAATAAATGCATCTATTACAATATCGCAAATGTTATTGGTATAAATCATTATTATAATCAAGTATAAAATAAAGTCCCGGGCGAGCGTATGTCCCTCTGTCTGTCTGTATGACCGCGCTAATCTCGAGAACCACTGAACAGATTTGTATGCGGTTTTTATTGTTATGATCTGCATTCCTCCATGAAGATTTAAGTGTACAAAAAATTGCCCTAACCATATAGGAGCTAAGCATTAACGCCATTAGTGAATCAAGTCGGGAAAAATTTTGCCGATAAAGCGCTCTCATGGAAACGTTGCCTAATAATCTGTTAGATACAAAAAAATCTTGTAGGAGGCAATTGTGGAAAATTAAATTATCTAGAAAAAAGTCAATGGTAGCATATATTTATCTTTTAAGGATATCTTACACCAACCATTTTTGTCTATAAAATTTCATCAAATGTATAACTAAGAAATAATGGTTAACTTTTCAGCAATTTTGACCAATTCAATATTAATCCATATCAAATTAAACATCTTGTTAGCCAAAAATTAGTTAAGAAAAGCCCAAAGAAGAGAAGATTGGAAATTATTAGAAGAGGTCTACATCCAGTAGTGGAGATGGCTGAAGAGGACGAAGAAGAAGAATGTTACTTTACGGGACATTTCATCGCAATGGTGAAGATTAAAAGACATTTTGATATCGCATCTCATCATTATTACTCGTATATGCATGAAAAAAGTAAACATTATAAAAATATTTATCATAAATATAAGAAGTATATACTTACGTAACTGATAACAAGAATCTGAAACACACTTTGTGTTCGGCAATTCAATTATGTTTCACCTGTTATGTGAAAAAATGTTATCTCTCTAGCATTCTACGAGCTTATGTTATGAAACAGGAGTGGAAAAACGCTATCAACTTGAGATTGGCACAGACATTTTCACCACCTCCTACATGTCACACGTGAGCTGTTCAGCTGTACGTGTAAAGGTCGAACAAAATCTCACTGCGGAGATATTTTTACTCTTTTAAAGAAATGAAAGAAAAACAAGCAAAATTCTTCTTTTGTGACAGTATTTTTGACATGTAAATATATATTAAGAAACAATTACTCAATAATAAATACTTTGGAAGAAACAATACCGTACAGATTTGACAAAAGTTTAGGGATCATTTTAGGATCAAAATGCAGATGGGCAGAAAAATATCAATCGGGAACTGTACGAGGCGAGTGCCCTAAAGCCTATACAAAAGTCATGCATTTTCGAATTCCACGAGGCCGCTAAAGAAACATTACTTCTTAAGCCTATTTCAAAAGCTGGTAGTTAGCATTAGTTATTTAGTTAGACTTTCGATACCGTCGACCGTCACCGACGGAATACATTCGATGACCATTAAGATCGTACTTTTAAAAATACACTTCCCGAGTTAGATACATGAAAGGTAAATAAGTATTTTACATAAAATAAATAATAAGAAAACACTATTTTCACCATTGATTCGTTGAAAATATCAACAAGTTTAGGGGCGTTTTTTGGATTTTGATTTTAAATTTTGAGTGTACATATCCCTTTGGCGCAGTCGTTACAAAAATTAGCCCCAAAGTCTGTATAATAAGCTAAGCCCCAAAAAATTTATAAAACTGGGAAGACTTCTGTGGCTGGGTCAAGCGGGGAGAACTGAATCTGCTGAATTCAAGACCGATAGGGCGGATGAGCTTAGGAAGGCCAAAATTAAGATTGAACGATAACGTCCTCAAAGACATATCTGCCTTGGAGCTTCTGAACTGGAGAGAGCTGGCACTAAATCGAGATGAGTGGAGGAAGACTCTTGAGGAGGGCAAGACCCACTAGGGGTTGTAGAAAAGTAATGATGATGATAAGCTGTATCCTAATGATGGGACCATTGGCTACAAAACAGGTTGATATTTTCAACAAATTAGTGGTGAAAACAAAACGTATTCTTATTAATTGTGTAAATAATGTCACCACAAAATCATTTTACAATTATTGAAGACATTAGGTATGTTACAGATGAACTACTTTGAATTTACAGAAAACAAATAAGGAAAACAAACAAGAAAAGATTATCAACAAAAAAGATTACATAGGAAAACATAAAATACTATATGGGTTCCAACAACCCTTTTCATTAGCCTACATATTGATTGATTGTTCGGAGTTATGACGTCAACGTATTGCTAATGAGCACCGCTACCTATTTTTAAAATTTGTATTATATTTTAGTACTTTTATTATATTTTGCTAATACCCGAGAAACATTAATTAAATTTACCTGTTTATTTAAAAGTAACAGTAACTAACAAATTAACATAAATAATAATTATAAAACTCTTAAATTCACAAAAAAGGTACAATTTTTTTTATGTCTGGATCAACAGGGGATTTTTTTGGCGAGCCGGAACATTTCAGCTGTAGTGTTTTTATTATTTAAAATTTATGTACTAGACATATATTAAGTTCATTCATCCATCACAGTTCTACGCCATACGTGGACCTCGATCGCTTTCAGCATACTCTTCCATCGCTTCCAGTCCTGCGACCTATTCAGCCAATTTTGACATTAAACAGGTCCTTCGCTGCTCCATTCAGCCATAAGTTCTCATGTCCTCAAGTCATGCGGTCATCCAACGGTATGTTCACTCTCTGATTCAAAAGGAAAGGTACTGTGTCACCTTGGGAGCAATATGCCATAGGAGACGCTGCATCTTAATAAACTAGTGACATCAAGTTCACCGTAGATACTATGAACATCATAATTACAACATATTGTAATTATGATGTTCATAATATCATAATTACAACATATTGTCAAGAACATTATAATTACAACATATTGTCAAGAAATTCTGGAAACGAGGACTGCGTATGTCGAAGGTTTTTCGAACACTCTGGGAACATATCGAACATTATAGAATAATTTGTAAACTACTGGAAACAGGTGGAGTGCACAAGAATGTGAGAGAATATTTGAGAAAAAACGCTTATTATTAATTACACAGTTTGTTTTGACAAGCAAGTTTGAGACCATAGAAAGTGAACCAGCGCGAATTGCCAAGCGAACTGTGATCCGAGCGAACATAGCATTGAAAACCAGCAAATAAAGAGTACCTGTGTATGGAGTATTCTGGTGGCGAATCAGCGCTTGAAAAGAAATCAAAAATAAATTTCTATAAAAATTAATTAATCAAGATTTGATATTAATTTTTAATTAAAGCATTCACAAAATGGTGTGATTTCGTGTATTCCTTAGTTTTCCGCGATTGTTTGTTTAACAAACGTCACGAATCCGTATGACACATCGCATACAAAGAAAAACATAATTTAATCTGCATGATTAAAATAACACCTTTGTTCCGAAGCGAGGCCATAAACAGCTGCAAGATCGTCGTAAAGTAGTACAATAATAGCCAGGAACGAGTCGTAAGTAGGCACATTATGCACTTGTCGAGTAAACAATGCACTCGAGAAAATTTTGCACAGTCCCTACGCGGTATATCGTCCGCAGCGCGCGTGTACCGGGTGGCAGATTATGTCAGGACCTTTCAATTATTTCAATTTCGGCATCCGCCGCTACAGAGTTGAATTTTACGCAACATCTCAATATGTATCTCTTCGGGTTGATCAATACCATACCGACGCATTGACCTTGAACACGTGAAGAAATCTGTGTACGGGAAATTTCGCACGTGTCGCGTGTTGAGTTATCAAGCGACGGAAAACAATTTAAATGTAATTGTGGAATAGGATAAAATATTACGAAGTTAACCCTTTAACAGACAATGTTTTCGAGCGAATTATTGCATTTTTTTGTAGTTAATGGTACTGTTTCGTGATCGCCAAACTCACGCTATTCGTCAGATTGATACTTGAGATGTTTGCACCAATCGTTCTTAAATATATTCTCGAAATTGACGTTCGCTGAAGACAACTTTGTGGTGCATGGGACCTATATAAACAACGTAAAACCTTCGCTAAGCTCTGCCAAAATCGGGAAGGAAGACTATCAGCGCCCTGAGTACCTTTTCAACTGTGTAATAAATAACTTGTTATCGGTGCTATGTGCTTTCACGGCAGAAGTTTCGAATATGGTGATGCGAATCTGACGCCACCACCTGGAAACAGTACCTATGTAAGAGTGGCAACATATTTGCCAGACCATTTGACAGATTTGAAGACTATACTTGTATTTTTAATGAAAAATAAATACATCGTCATACAGAATGCCTATTCAGTATTGTACATACGTAAAAAATAAATTTGTAGCAGCATTTTGAGGTTCGCCTAAATTCACGCTAGTTAGACACAACACAAATACCTCAGCAACACATTTTAAACAATTTTAACTAATAACATATGGTGTAGGTCTTTTCATATAAGCTTGCAATTGAGGATACGAGAGGGGCGTATCCGTAAACTTAACACAACGAAACAATAAGCGTATCACGCACTGTACCCACTCTAACTCAATTGCAAGCTTATATGAAAAGACCTATACTGTTATTTGATATTTGTATCTTATTGTACCGATGAACGGAAACTGAGATATAACCGTTGTCTAGGACCAATTGTTGCCCGTTGAAATGCGAAAAATCATTTACCAATCATCGATGTAATCAGATCTCAAATAACGGTGATCGGTTAAATTACCATCACTACAACTGACAAAATTAAGATTTAATTGGAGTGAAAATTAGTGACCGTACCTATTAATTTTTTTTGAAAAAAGGCAAATCATTTATTACAGATACACAAATAGTACATACAAATCTTTTATCTGTTTTTAAGAGGCAATTAATTTAAAACCATTTTGTTCACCTTATTAACGAAAAATTTTATGAAATTCGAAATAAATTACTTACGGTTGAACAACTTGCTATAGACATCCTGCATGAATTTATCTGTTAGCCTATACTTCTTGCGACAAAGTCTTAATGACGACCCCTTCAATTATTTCATTTAACTTGGACCCTGTCGCTGACAGAACAAAGACTGTATTTCCGTTTGCAATTTATCAATTGGCGTAGGGTGGTTCCATCAATTCGATCGAGTGTACTTAGTACGAGTTTGTAGAGTAAAGAAAGGTTCGGACCGATCGGAGCACTATAGGGCGGCACTTGACGCAAAGGCGTCACGTGGCATACGTAAGTTCCCAGCGTTATTACAATTTCTAGCAAATAATATTAGTTTAGTATTTTGTAAACAAAACAACAAGTAGTAACTTTTTTACTTAAAATTGGGTTTATATAAAAATAGTGAAACAAGTACACGGGCATGCATAGTTATGTGCATGTAATCAAAGTGATCGATCCAATACCATTAAACTATCTAGAATCTAGATGCCATGTTCTGAAAAATCACAAATATTAATGAAATGTAATTTGAAATATATAATTTATATGTTTCACGTGACTTTCAAAAAATTCAATAAAAATCTGAAAAAACAAGAATTCTTGGAATTGGAATGTAGCTGTCCATTGACATTCTTGGTTCCAAAAGCAGTTGTGTTCACTTCCAGCGACCGTTGGGCAAAGGTCCGTACCAAATGCACATTTATGTATAGATGAAACTATACTATGTGTCTAAATTATTGGACACGAAATTACACACATATTTTATATCAATTTATGAATTTCTAGTAACGGAGTCACTAAATTCTTTATTTTCATCAGCATTCCAACTGGTTCACAATAAATCTCCTGTACCTACCAGGAAGACAGAAAGAATACGGTCCCTTTTATATTTTGCTACTAAAGTTTCCAGAGTAACAGAATCTCTCATCGACAGGTGAAATATTAATTAGTTACAGAATAATATTTTAAATATAGAACTTTAACATGAATTGGGTGGAAAGACAAACAATTAATTGATTATGTACTGACAAAATAAGCTGGAAATACTGGTGTCAAGGTGGTTGTAACGGGAATATTAAGAGAAGAGGAGAATAGTTAAAGAAAGTAACATCGTTAAGCAAATGAGATACCCGAGTTCAAATTTTTTATAATTTCTAAACGTTCTAAATGATTAATTTTATTACCTTTACATGAATGAAAATAATGATTATTATCTATGATGTGGTTCGAGAATTCAGAAAAGTTAGTACTTGTTTGACTTCGTCGATACTTTTTTAGTCTAATGATGAGATTTCTAGAAGTTCGGCGGATGTATGGATGGATGGCAATCTCCGCATTATTTAATATATCATTATTAACCGTAACAGTGTTAACGCCAAATCAATCAATATTATGGTCCTCATTTATTGCATTCAGAATTTGATTTGCAACGGACGCGTGCCTTTATTATGCAGGACCAATGTTTGTGAAGAATCCCTAACGCAAAATAACAATAGTCTATTTACGCTGATATCTGTCACCGCAGCACAGCGACGGTGACTCATGCCATTATAGCCGCTCGACACTCTCATCCAGGTGTGGTGGAATCAATGACCACAGCGGCAGACTTCGTACTTGAAATGTTCGAAGCAAACTGGGAACAATCAGGGGAAGAGCAACAATGCAAAATATGAATATCATGTCTGATTTTTTAATTTTTTTTTTACTTTTTAAGGGCAAAGCTATGGTGCTAAATGGTCTCAATGTAACATGTGTTGAATATTATTACATTCTGATAAGCTTATCTGCCTCCGGATTGAAATCGCCTGTTTTTCAATTCCAGGTAAGTTTCAATTACGGTTCCAGCCGGTAATTACTTTCATACATGAGCAATTCTTCTTGATTACAGGTGTGATATTGTTGTAACATTGTCGTGGCAAAAATTGAAGAGATGTGGTCAAGAGCTTCGATTCCTACTGTTAAACATATTATGTTGCCGAAGTATTTTCACATCATTTTCTTGTAATAAGTAAATTTTAGTTTCACAATTTTAATTTGCTTTCTGGATTTTTAAACTTTTTAACCTTGCTGTAACAGCTCATAAATTTTTATTTTGTTTAAAAAATATGCATTCTCTACACTCAATCCGGAGGCAGAAGATGATATTCCTTTACTATATATACGCAGACTAAAAACATCATTTGGCACCCTTTTCGTGGTGTTCCAGATAGAAATCAGAAAATAAAATCATACAACGATGACCCACCCTACTATAAGTACATGCACAGTCCAAAGTTAAAATTAAATAGCCACAACTAGTATTCATTAAATACTCACTAAAATAAAATATGACTAACAAATTATTAAAATTATGAATAATTTTGATATTTGACCCTAATGAACTGTAGCGGAGGAATTCTGTAGAACTACGTGTAACTGAGGACTTGACTAGTAGACAGCAAGTGGCTGCCGGTCTTTGGCCGCGAACATGATGACCAGTACTTTAGTTAATTAACCCTTCATTTAAATACAAGTGTGGTTCAGTTCAGAATCATATTTTCTTTTGAGAACAGTATTCGTTTATGCGTCAATTGGTTAAGTAAGGCTATAATGAGGCAGACAACATCTCTTCGTGTGATAATAAATTATGTTTTCGACATTGAAAAATAGGTTTTATCGATTATTATATTCATACAAGAGAGGCTCTTGTGCGACCTGTGCCTATGCCTAAAAGTATGTTATAAAAATTTGGTTTGAAACATATCTTGTTATACCTTAATATTATTTTAGTATGGAACCGGAGAATGTCACAAGTGTAATAGATAACTGTTTTTTTTTAATAATATATAATACATCATGCATTGAAATATATATAGAAATATTTAAAGATAAGAATGTTAAGTTAATATTACAATATTTAAAAATAATCATGTTAAGGTTAATATCACAAATCTCATCAGTCTCATGTTCAATGATTTTACGCACTTTTTGAACTTTGCATAATGTTGTATAGTTCAAATATTCGCTGGTAGATTATTGAAATATTTAATTCCTAGGAATCTGTAGTGGTGTTGCATGGCTGTTTTACTGCATCTAGGCATAGTTTCTAAAAAGTTTTCAAGAGCATTTATTAATTGTAAAACTCCCACTGTCTGTCAGATAATCATTTTCAAACACGTCACATTCTATTTTCGTCAATTAGATGGCGGCGGTTTTGTTTATGTGTCCCTCAATTGTTTCTCACTAGCGGTATTTAATTATTTTTGCCAACACCATGAATAAATGGCTGCTGTTGGTAGTAATTACCTTTCGTAATAACATTACTCAAATATTGTGAAATCAAATTCAATTTGAATATGCGTATGGGTGTTTGCAATAATGATTTATTCGTGGTCAGCAGTAAATATCCGGTCAGATAGCAGCGCTCTATTTACAAATAGTGTACAATGAACCGGCGAAGTCTTTAGCTTAGCGAAACAATTATGTTAAGCAAAGATTCGATAGTAAATGATTGTAATGCACCAGTGCAATACTGTACAGTGAATAGTACCAAGGACCGTTCTAAGAGCAAAGGCTTCGTTATCGCTCCTACTCATTCGTCTCAAGAGCAAAGGCTTCCTTATCGCTCCTACTCAAACGGATGTCAAAAATCTGCGCACAATTTTTGACATCTGTCATCGAAATGTTTTTTATTCAATTTTTCGAAAATTTAGTATCGGTAACGTCTCAGGGCCGGTTGCATCAACTTGGATTAAAGTAATCTTTCGTTTAAACTTTTTATGCGTTTTTCACCAATCAAACAGATTGATTGAACCAGCCCTAACTCTATCCACAATCCAAAACATAGTACTCCAGGTAAGTCACCCATCCTTTTTATTATCTTGTGGCATATAAATGTAAAATTATCAAAACCTGATGATTCAAAATGATGCTGATGATGACGATGACTCAAAATTCGTAGAGTTGTGGCAAAATGCATTTCTTCCGATAAAAAAGTATTGTTCGAGGTCTAAGTAAATTACTTTTCCTGTTAAGTATATAGTACAGAATCTGTACCATCCTACGTAATATTGTACATTTCGATACCAGTATATGGAAAAAGCGAATAAAAACGACTTTTTGATTTGACGACAGAGGCAAAAAACCGCGTAGCGCGCACCGGTTTAATCGAGATCCACAGTTTAAACTGCCGATGCTCACCATGTTGATACAACCGGCCCTTAGGAAGCCACGCAGTCGACGACCAATGCTAAACGGATTCTGAAGGTGGGCGAGATCTGAGATCAAAGTCGGAAGGCAAGTGCGGCGTCTTCTCACAATGTCGACCAGATTTTCGCACAATTTACAGAAAAAAATAATACCGTTTAATCGTTATACAATGAATTAAATGTATTTATTTTAATTTAATACCCGCATTTCAATAACCATCAATGCACACTGAGTATGTAGAAAAATGTTTACCAAGGTCTTCACGGCTATTAAAAAATGTTTATTTAATCTAACCATTTTGAAAACGTGACCTTTATTTAATACACTGATAATGTGTTTCACATTCCAACGTGCTTCAAGCGTTAACAATAAATATCTATGAGAATATGAATAAAGTTGATGTTAACCTGAACATACATACATGACTATTACATACATACTAAGTATGGTATATTGAAAACCTAACATAGTTACATACGTAATATGATGTACAAATTTTAGCAAGGTTTATACATGTTCTACTAGGACGTATTTCACGACCCAAAATACGATATTTTGTACGTATTTCAAGTTTATTTATTAAAACTAGCCGATTTCTAAAAACAGTCCTAAAGAGAAAATTATTGTCTTTCGTGTACAGATTTTTCTTAAATAATTCTAGAACATTACAGGGTTATTTGGAAAACATTAATAACCTCGCAGTACTATATTCCTGCCTTGATTATGAGTCGAAAATGTTCAAGCAGCTTTGTTATCTCTGAGGCATCTATAATTGATCTTAATGAATAATATCTTATTTTACGAGTATATACAGGGTTATTTGTAAAACACTAATAACCTCGCAGGGCTATATTCCTGTCTTGATTATGAGTCGAAAATGTTCAAGCTATTATGACCTAATATCAATAGTTAAGGAGATATGCGACATCAAAGTTTGCTTTTTTTTTCAATATTTATGACTTATTTTTTGTAAAACGCTGGACTATCATTACAGTAACTCATATAAATTACGAAAAATTCATTCGTTTCAATACAAGTTAAATAAAATGATAAAAACCCTGAAAAAATTCCAAATGGAATGTTTTCCAATTGGAATTCGAAGGTTTTTATTTTTTATTTGACTTGTATTAAAGAGAATGAATTTTTCATATTCGGTATAAGTTACTGTAATGATAGTCCAACGTTTTACAAAAAATAAGTCAGAAATTTTGAAAAAAAAAAATGCAAACTTTGATGTCGCATATCTCCTAAACTATTGATATTAGGTCATAATAGCTTGAACATTTTCGACTCATAATCCAAACAGGAATATAGTCCTGCGAGGTTATTAATGTTTTACAAATATCCCTGTATAGGTACGTTATATCTGTCAAATTGAAAAGGTTGATAAGGGTTTATTGTTGGATGGACCGTTCGTACTGGAAGCTTCGCGTAAGGCATAAAATGATAATATTATATCAGAAATTATCAGGTCCCGATCTCAAGGGACCTCTCCATCGCAACTGGGCCGGGGGATAAGGGAACAATGGGCATGGTACGCTCGGATGGCTCGGAGAGATGAGATCGAATTCAAGAACTCGTTACCGATAGCAACCTTACGTTTATAATCGCTTTGTATGATTAAACTGTTTTCAGTTGGGGTTTTTCAATGCAAAAAACAAAACTGGTCTAAAAAGGAGCTTAAAAAAATGAAATGATATTTCAGGCGTATTCTAAAGTAATGCTAATAATTCGGAAGAATCTCATTACATATACATATAAAGGATTATTGCTTTAAAAATTCCAATCAATAAAATAGACAGACAAATTAGTGACATCAGTGCTTAATTAAGGGGAATGAAAAAGCTTGCCGGTCGCGCTAGGGATAATTAGAAAACACACGCGAAAAACTTAAATACATATACAACTTCAAAAATTTGATAGATCTATCATGGGTGGAAATGGTGAACGTTACATTGTGTAAAGCAATCAATTAATCCAGCAGTACGATAGGTCATAAGCCCTATAAACACCCAAAGACTTTCATACCTACTTTCCGATAAAAATACATAATTTCGTCTCTATGAGACATCTATATTATAACCGGAAAATATATGTTTTTCATGGTTCGCCCAGTCCTTTCTCGTACACAGAGATCATCGTATTTGATATTTCGATCTCTTCAAACGTCATTTAAGAATTATTTTATTTCATGTTCAGGTTATGCTCTTTTGTTTTGCGAAAAATAAAAAAGATATTTAAGTAATTTTCGTGCATTATCGCACTGATTACAACCGCACATGTTTCTTCATTGCTAGTTTATACAGAGATAATAAATACCAGTGAAAACGTTATTATACACTATACAGTAGCAAAAACTTCACTGAAGTCTGTTTCATTTAATAATTTTATTTGACTTACATTAAAATGAATAAATCTTTGATATATAAATTCTATGTTACTTTCATGATACCCAACGTTTTACAGAAATAATGAAAAACGTAAACTTTGATCTCATTCTTTCCTTTCATTTCATTTCCTTATCATTTCACCCAAAGTGAATATTTTCTATTCAAAATGTTGAATGTACACCATGTATTTATACTCCCACCCCCCCTATGAATATCTGACAAAATGCTGCGCACTTCTCATAACACAGTTTCTTGATTCATTTTACCAAGGAATTCTCCGAATTTTTTTTATTTAATGTCGTTTTCTTTATAATCTTTATACATCCATAGATTCTTTCTACATCATAATTTTACGCCCAATTATATAATAATAATTATTAAAATATAGTTAATAACTGAATAATATATGAATTAAAGATAAATTATAGAAGTCTCATAGAGACGAAGCTAGTTTATATATGAGAAAAGTGGATGGATGGAAGTCTCTTATATGATGGCTCAGGGCTTACAACCTGTATGAGTTGGCTTAAGTGATCACTCGACACAATGCAACGTTCACCAATTCCATTGGAAAAACATCTACACATTATCAAATTTTGAAAGTATATTATATGTTCGAATCAGGAACCTTTCATATATTACTATGGTCTCTGCTAGAAACATCTGTTGATTTTTTTCTCATTAATAAGTTAGTATATACAGCCTTCGTAACTAGTAATGATACCTCTGTATTTTATTTTTATAAAGTGTTTTTTTTAATATAAAGTTTTTTTGTGTTCTTAAAATTTAATTTTTATTTTGTATGAAATAATCGATCATTCACTACGGATAATTTTCATACAAAAGAAAATCCAACTAATCCACGGGACCGATTTTTCAGTAGTTTTTTTTAAAGTTTTTGTAGATTTACTTAAGACGCCTTTGACTAACTAATAAGTACTCCTTTAATGGTGCAGTACCTTAAATAATCACATACTATTCTCTCCCTGTACATAAAATACGCAAATGATACATTGAATTTTAAGGCAGTTGACCATTATTTCTGATTATCCTTCGAATTCCCATTCATCCAGATATATCAACAACAAATATTCCGCAAATATTTATCAATTCAATACCAATGCAATTTCAACAATTCCACAATTAAAAACCTCTGCATTTAGATTTTACTGGAGATATTTCAAAGCCGATGATAAATAAAACTTAATTAAACAACTCGTAGGTGAAAATACATTAATTGCTCGTTACGATTTCCTGTTTGATTCCATAATGTTTTAACAAAGTAATGTTTAAGGTAACTCGTTGCTACAAAAGCGGGCATGGCGCTCAGAGTAACACATAAATGCATCGCAATGAAGCGGTACGGCATCTCGTTTGAATTATGTACCTGCCTACTGCAACAATCGACTGATTGATGTCAAACCTTGATCAGCAGTGCACCAGGGCCATTGGGACGCGGAAAAGTGAAAAAAATGTAATAAAAATATGTATGTATGAAAGTTGCAATAATAGTGGGTTTTTCGTGGTGCGCTTAGTAATAAACGTCGTGGTCCTCTAGTGTCTCATAGCTAGTAGCAAAAACTTTGGAGGAGTCCTCTTCATTCAATTTTGAGAAGAAAATATTTCATTACACTTTGCGTGAAATGTCAAACCATAGATGGCGCTGGGATAGTGCTTATAAAAATTTAGTACATGGTGGATAAAAACCATATACACAATTTCCAATTTTGGAAAGATTTTTTTATTTTTTTATTTGGGTGGAATCGTGAACGTTACATTGTGTAAAGCAGGCACAAGCAGTGGGAACATTGAAACAAGACTTTTTGTAAACGTATATTTTGAAAAAAAAAATAGAAATCAAATATTTATGCTACAGACTTTTATTATATATCAAAATAATGAATACTATGATAAAAATTGTGATAGAAATATTACGAAATATATGTTGTATTCCATTTTTTTTTCCAAATAATTGGTTACGTAAAAGTCATGCTGCGATGTTCCCACTGCACGCCCCTGGTGTAAGTGTAAGTGATCAATTAAGCCAGCCTCAAGACAAGCCGTCAGCCCTATAATACCTGCGCCAGTCCATACATATATACTTTCGCATATAAAGGCTTCACCTCAAACAACAAAAACGATAACAAGGAAAACAGCAAAACATTGCATGTACATCTCTTGACTTAACTTTACATCACTTAACTTTATCAGGAACAAATCACGGAGTGTTGGTATGATCCAATGATAAGCCGTAAGCTTAAGCATCACTCATCTTGTTAACCAAAATTTTGTTCCAAAAGGGCGCCAATTCATTCAAACCCATAGATTGGAAGTAAATCACCATCAAATGAACAAATATTTCTGGTTATTTGAACTGCTCATGGGGTGCGCTCATCCGAGAACAAGCACCTCCTAAGATTGTAAATATGTATGTAAAGATAGATACCACTTATATATAAAAATAAATAATTGGTTTGCGGCCACAGATTCTAGCGGTTTTCCCTTAGCAACATATTTTATACGATCTTGTATGACGGTGACAGCGTTTTGTATCAGTAAATAAGCAAATATTAGGTCCTTACATATGAAATTGGCGTTTAGTATGGGAGGAACATAAAGCCGATTTTTTTTTATTATAATATATTTATTTAATCAAAGCATGTACCATTGCTATCTATGCACTTTTGCCATCTCATAGGTAGTTCATCGATCCCTTTACTAAAAAAACCATTCGGACGGAAATCAATAAAACCTTTGAAGGCGGTTTGGACTGCCCCATCGGAGTTGAAGTTTTTCCTTTGCAAGAAGTTATCCAAATTTAGAAAAAAATGGTAATCTGTTGGGGCAAGGTCCGGAGAGTACGGTGGATGTCTTAGACATTCCAATTGAAGCTCCTCTAATTTGGTAGCCGTCTATTGTGCAGTGTGTGGTCTAGCGTTATCATGAGGCAGCAGTGGCCTAGAGCGATTAACCAGCCTCGGTTGTTTAGCAGCTAGCTTTTCCATCACGGTTTGCAGTTGCTGACAATAGACATCTGCCGTAATCGTCTGGCCAGATTTAAGAAAGCTGTAGTGAACGACACCAGCACTAGTCCACCAAACGCTGACTGACAAGTAACTTTTTTGGAGTCAATTTTCGCTTGGGGCATGGTTTGGCTGGTTCGGCAGGGTTCAGCCATTGCGATGAGCGCTTTCGATTATCGTACAGGATCCACTTTTCATCACAGGTAATGATTCGATTTAAAATCCCTTCATTATTGTGCCGGTTGAGTAATGCAACGCAGCAGTCAACGCGCGTTTGTTGATTTGCTTCACTCAATTCGTGAGGTACCCACCTTTCAAGCTTTGTCACCTTACCAATTTGTTTCAAGTGGATTAAAACAGTTTTATCACTAACACCGCAGCCTGCAGCTAACTCGGATGTGGTTTGCGATGGATCCGCTTCCACAATAGCCTTCAATTCTTCATTATCAACTTTGGTCTCCGGCCGTCCACGGGGCTTGTTCTGCAGGTCAAAATTTCCAGAACGAAAACGTTGGAACCAAAAACGCACTGTGTTTTCTTTTGCGGCACCGTCGCCATACACATCATTAATCCTTCGAGCCGTTTCTGCAGCACTGGTGCCACGGTGGAACTCGTACTCGTAAATAACGCGATATTTCAAGTTTTTCATTTTGTAAACTGAGTGACGCAAAGAAAAAAAACAATTGAGGAAAAAACAAATGAATTATAATTTTCAAAACACAAATACATGAGTAAATAGCTGTATAAATTTGGATTTGGAATTCCTAACCAAAGAGAAGATATTTGAGATCAAATTTGCCAGTACGGCAAAACCTCAATTTCATATGTAAGGACCTAATATATATATATATATATATATATAGGTGTCATTACTTATTACGAAAGCTGTTAGTGTATTTCGAAATTGTGTATTAAGTAAATTGTGTACAGAAATACTAACTTGTTAATGAGAAAAAAATCAACAGATGTCTCTAACAGAGACCAAAGTAATATATGAAAGGTTCTTGATTAGAACATATATGTAAATAGAACTTTCAAAATTTGATAATGTGTGGATGTTCTTACGATGGAATTGGTGAACGTTGCATTGTGTAGAGCGATTACTTAAGCCAGTCATACAGGTTGTAAGCCCAGAGCCATCGCACAAAAGACTTCCATTCAATTTTCTCACATGTAAATTAGCTTCGTCTCTATGAGACTTCTATAATTTATCCTCAATAAAAAAAAATCATTTGAAAGTATTTTGTGGTGCCTCAATATGGTTCAACCCCTTAATAAAGCGGACTAAGAATGGCTTCTATTAGAAGTGCCCACCTGAAGGTTCTCCTTGAAGAAGTTCTGAATGTTGGCCATGGTGTCGGTAGCGGGCTTGTCTTCAGCGGGAGCGTCTCTGGCGACTCTCGGATTGGCTGCGGCGTACTGAAAAATTATCATTAAAAAAATTATTTCAAATAATTTTCGATTCGGTAAAAGTACTTTCGACGAATTAATATTGGGTAAAAGTACTTTCGACGAATTAATTTTGGGCAAAAGTATTTTCGACGAATTAATTTTGGGTAAAAATACTTTCGATGAATTATTTTTTGGTGAAATTAATTTCCTAAATTGAATCAAAATGGTTAATTTTTAACAGAATGTTAAGTAGATACATACAAATTAAGATTTCTGTTACTCCTTAAAAATGTGTTAATTACTTCACCTAAGACAAAATATGTTTCATTAATTGTTTAATCCAACATTGATATGTCCACAAATATCACTTAGTATCCAACTAATGTATTTGATTTGCAATCAATTGTACATATTAATGGTTCATTGAATTATTTTATGACGTTCTACACAAATAATATTTTGAAGACAAAGTACTCAATTGTCCTTGTTGTGCCAACAAAGACACGTTGTAAATATTTCACGCAGAACAACAATTGACTTAAGTAATTTATAAATATACATAGATTAACATCAATACGAGATGTTAATTTAAATGGCCTACGAAGATACGTAGTATGTGCGAGTATAAATTTAAAAAAAGGTCTTCGAGGTTCTTAAATATTTACAATGGTATAATTTTTGTAAATAAAAGTCTTCAGGTTCTTAAATATTAACGAAGGTATGTTTTTTGTAAATAAAATATCGAGAAACATTAATCAAAAATGCATCTTTAAGAAGTAAAATGACAAAATAAATAAAACTGAAATGAAGCTTACAAGTAAGATAAAGATACATAGAAAAATTTAACCCTTATAAACATAGTTTTCATTATAAATCCTTTTCAAGCGAAGTCTCGGTTGTCATTTTATTGTATTTTGGTTTTCTTGACTAAGGGCCGGTTGTTTCATGTTGAATTAAAGTAAAAGTTCGTTTAAAGCATAGATTTTTGCGTTCTCCACCTATCAAACGATCCGTTTCCGTAAAAATCTATGCTTTAAACATTAAACGAACTTTTATTTTAATCAAACTTGAAACAATCGAGCCTAAGTGATTCATTCGAATCACATTGGTACTAAATTAAATTTAAGATAGTCAGAAAAATATAAAATTATTAATATTAAAAAAATGAGGGTGAACAACACTGTTTTATTCCACTATATTTAATATAGTGGAATATAACTTAATTATTAAATATAGTGGAATAAAACAGTGTTTTTAAAACCCTCATTTTTTTAATATTAAAAATGAATTTCCACAATGTTACAAACAAAAAACTTTAACATAAAATTATTATTTTACAAATGTAATTTTTTTGTGTGATTGGTGTATTAGAAGATAATTATTGAAAAGATGCGTCATTTATATCAGCGTGATGATGCAAAGGTCGCTTTTATCAATGTTGAACGATGCACAATTTTCAATTCTATGCCATGACCCATTTCATGGAATGAAAAGACAATTGTGACCACAGACCACGAAAATATTTAGACATGATCTAAAGTAAATTTCTTGGTCAGCGGCCTGGATCCACGGCTGGTTCCAATACGTTTGACTTTATGAAATTACTACAAGCTTGTAAATTTTGAAACAAAGATGAGTGTGTCATTTTCTTTTATATTGTCTTGTTTGGTACAAAATACCAAAAACAACTCTGTCACAACACAAATGTATTTTTTATTATTAATTAAATACAATTAAAAACCTCATTTCTTTACAGCTTCTAAAACTTTTGAGATCGTATTATTATGATAAGGTATTATTAAACAAATAAAAAAATAAAAAATTTAAATACCACTACGTCACGAAAATGGACAGGGACAGTTTAACTACAACAAAAAAGACAATGACCCAAATATTCCTACTACATACTCATAAAATATATAATGCCTTAGTAAATAAGTCAAGCTTTATTTGAAAAAAAAAGCTTTTACATGAAAAGACTCGGTTTGGAACGTAATTAAAAAAAACCTTTCTTGTAAAAAAAACCGTTTTCCTTACTAGGAAATTTTAACTGAACTGTATTATAAATGTGTCTTAAATATTCACTAGGGGGGCCTAGAGAAGGGGTTTAGTTCATATTTGTACAATTTTATACTCTGTGATTGAAACGTTCAAACCAGGTTCCGTACATTTTCAAGGGTGGCATTGGATTTGCAACTCAATATGGAACAACAGATGTCAAAACAGTGGATTTAGTTGATAGATGAATATGTATTGGAATCCCTCTCCAATAAGAATAAGTCTCTTTTTGGAGAGGTACAGCGATAGCATTAACATGTATGTATTTATTTATAGTTTTAATAGACTAGACTACAAAAAATAATAAACTGTATTCAATATTAAATAAATAATAATAATAGATGGTGGCCTTTTAGAGCCTTTTAGATCTGATATTTTCAGGTCAAAAATAACTTTTATACATTTATATTTTTAAAAAATTAATTATCTCTTAAAATGTGTATTAAAATTATGTTTAAATTCCTAGTAATTTCGTAGATAACAAGAAAACAAAATGATACATATTATCGTGGTATTTAAGTACTTAGATTTCTTAGAACAACAATTGTCAATTTTAATAGAAATAAAATTTATTATTATTTTTTATTTATTTATTTATGCAATTCAACAGGCTGGAGGTCCAATTACAGAAGCGAAATACATCCCAAAACACCCAGGCTTAAGTAAATCACAGATTAAAATTGTGACCTCACCGGGAACAGAACCCGGAACCCTCGGTGTGGGAAGCCGGAATGCATTACTGGGGTTAGTGGCGATGTCATATAGAACCAAACTGCATACTTAGTTTGAAAAATGAAGTTTTGGTAATTCGTGCCTATTTTACTGCAACCAATCATATATTAAACATTAAAATTGAATATCTCAGTTTGACCAAAATGTCGGCTGATACCTTTTTGTTACAAGGACGACGATGCGTTGTTTTTATAACAACTTTCTTATTGTTATTATAAAAGTTGTTATTAAAGTGATTGACCGTAATTCCGATTGTTTCGCGCTCTGCGCGGTGTACAAGAAAATGACAATATTTTTAATCGCTACCTCAGCGGGAAAACGTGGCGAGTTCGTAAATATATTTATTAGTCACGATTGCCATGCGCGCCATGTCATATTGGAACGTGTCTAATTCTCTATGAAAGTCCTTTCAATGGACTCATTGTAACAAACTAGCACATATGCGTACACATACTCAATCGTGAGCATAAAATGGTTACATTGCACTTAATTGCATTCACTGCAAGTGCATATTACGGCGTTTTTTTTTTTTACGAAAATGTGGGTTTTTATTATTCATTTATATCAGAATGTATACTCTAGACTGCAATTTTTTTAGGGCAACTTAGATAGAACCTTTGTTATTATATAAAAGTAATAAACTGGACATTATTTACAATAATTAATAAAATATAACCATTAATCGACAGGCCGCGGTCAAAAAATCAGTTTTAGTGTCCTAGGAAGCGCTAATTTTTTGAAATACTGTTTCTCGATATTTTATTTACAAAAAATATACCATCGTTCATTTTTAAGAACCTGAAGACTTTTATTTACAAAAATTGTACCATTTGAATATTTATATGTACCTATAATATTAGGTCCTTACATATGAAATTGGCGTTTTGCCGTACTGGCAAATTTGATCTCAAATATCTTCTCTTTGGTTAGGAATTCCAAATCCAAATTTATACAGCTATTTACTCATGTATTTGTGTTTTGAAAATTATAATTCATTTGTTTTTTCCTCAATTGTTTTTTTCTTTGCGTCACTCAGTTTACAAAATGAAAAACTTGAAATATCGCGTTATTTACGAGTACGAGTTCCACCGTGGCACCAGTGCTGCAGAAACGGCTCGAAGGATTAATGATGTGTATGGCGACGGTGCCGCAAAAGAAAACACAGTGCGTTTTTGGTTCCAACGTTTTCGTTATGGAAATTTCGACCTGCAGAATAAGCCCCGTGGACGGCCGGAGACCAAAGTTGATAATGAAGAATTGAAGGCTATTGTGGAAGCGGATCCATCGCAAACCACATCCGAGTCAGCTGCAGGCTGCGGTGTTAGTGATAAAACTGTTTTAATCCACTTGAAGCAAATTGGTAAGGTGAAAAAGCTTGAAAGGTGGGTACCTCACGAATTGAGTGAAGCAAATCAACAAACGCGCGTTGACTGCTGCGTTGCATTACTCAACCGGCACAATAATGAAGGGATTTTAAATCGAATCATTACCTGTGATGAAAAGTGGATCCTGTACGATAATCGGAAGCGCTCATCGCAATGGCTGAACCCTGCCGAACCAGCCAAACCATGCCCCAAGCGAAAATTGAATCCAAAAAAGTTACTTGTGAGCGTTTGGTGGACTAGTGCTGGTGTCGTTCACTACAGCTTTCTTAAATCTGGCCAGACGATTACGGCAGATGTCTATTGTCAGCAACTGCAAACCATGATGGAAAAGCTAGCTGCTAAACAACCGAGGCTGGTAATCGCTCTAGGCCACTGCTGCTTCATGATAACGCTAGACCACACACTGCACAACAGACGGCTACCAAATTAGAGGAGCTTCAATTGGAATGTCTAAGACATCCACCGTACTCTTCGGACCTTGCCCCAACAGATTACCATTTTTTTCGAAATTTGGATAACTTCTTGCAAAGGAAAAATTTCAACTCCGATGGGGCAGTCCAAACCGCCTTCAAAGATTTTATTGATTCCCGTCCGAATGGTTTTTATAGTAAAGGGATCGATGAACTACCTATGAGATGGCAAAAGTGCATAGATAGCAATGGTACATACTTTGATAAAATAAATATATTATAATAAAAAAAAATCGGCTTTATGTTCCTCCCATACTAAACGCCAATTTCATATGTAAGGACCTAATATGTTTTTTTATACGTATAAAGTATACTTCATCATTATCTAGAACTTTTACTAACGAATCAAGAAATATTATATGTTTTAATGTTTTGAATTTGCAATAAATTTTTACGTTTTTTGTTGATTTTAAAACGCTTTTTATTTATATAAAGAGATGATTTTTCAATTTTTTCAATTTTTATTTATTCCATAATATGTACATTACAAACATTCTGTTCAATGCATACATATTATTAACTTACATCTAACAATATACATATACACATATACATACACATCCATATACACATATACATAAACACATATATATACATACATACACATATACATATACATACATACATACACACACATATACATATTGTGTATTAAAATACTAATTTATTATTAAACAATTTTTAAACAATTAGAAGTGACCTGTATAATCTGGTCAAAGGTGTAGGAGAATCCTGCTTCGGAAAACCCCCTCAGACACATGGAATATATCAATATCCAAAGCGATCTTGTTCAGCATAGCTGTAGCTTTTCCAACAGGCATAACCATCGGCAGGTTGGTCCTGTATATTGGAATGTGAAACAATCTATGCTGACGATGTCTAAGGTAATTATCAGGAACATACAAACCAATGCTCTGCATAATTTCAGTATTGTCGATCATACCGCGCAACAATCGATAAAAGTGTGTAATCAAATACACATTCCTTCTAGTCTCTAAACTATTGTAGCCAAGCATACCCTGGAGAAACTCGGTTGGGTAAAGCCAAGGATAATGCCCGTACTCTCTCATGTAGAGAACAGTATATTCTATTTATTCCCATCATTTTAAACAGTATATTCTATTTATTCCCGTATTTTGAGGCTTTACTCACTTAATAAAAGTTTTTTTTTATAAAATCACCTTAATTGATATTTAAAAATAAAAATTCCAAGGTATGAAATGCGTCAATAAATGACGCCGCCGTCGACGTCATTCTGTTTTATAATTACGTCATTTAATGACACATTTCACATTTTCGTAAAAAAAAAAAACTCCGAAATATGCATTTGCAGTGAATGTCCAGCCTTAATATGAACAGTTCTAAAAAATGGAAAAGTCGCAGTAAAATCAATACTATTAGACTAAGAGCCAGCGAACACCAGACTTATAGAATCAAACATGAAATATTTTCTGTCCATGTACACTAGAGGGCGAGAAGGATATTATGACATTTGAGTTCGGGGGATTTTGGCAGATAACAGGTGATGCAGCTACAAAATGAGCAAGCAAAACGTAAAAATAGCAAATCTAATATTTTATATGTTTAACGGGATTACTCATATTAATCATTGCTAGACGCTTTTCGTGGTTTATTTCTTCCGCCAGTTCCTTTGCAGCTCTATAAATAATTACCATGTAATCATGTAATTTAAGTTATTATAATAAATTTGAATTTTATATATTTAATTCAGGCCACAATTTAACAGTATTACCCGTTACCTTATTTAAGAAGGAATACCTACCTAGACATTTTGAAAAAATCGTTTTTTAAATTTTTGCATTTTCTTAAAGCTTGAGAACTTAAGAATACCTGTTGAAAATGTCAAGCAAAAATTTTAAAAAAATAACAAAGTTATAGCTGATAATAGTGGCATCTCTTTGTTTATTTTCATATATTGCTCAATTTTCAAACGCGTTTTACTAGAAACCATGTTTTGAAAATCGGTGACCAAAATATCTCGGCAACCACTGAACCGATCAAATTGAAATTTCTAGTAGTTATTCTATACATAATTATCTAGTCTTTGTCGTAGGATTTTTTTAAAAGTGATTTAGTTTTTTTTATCGGCATAATAAACCCGATTTTTTCCCTAAAAAACGCTATTTTAAATTCAAACGCCCACCATTTTGTCAAAAATCCATATTTTCAAAAACCCCTACGTCAAAGACTAAATTATAGTATCAATTTATATAATCTTTTTGTTTTTTTTATTCTGATGATTACAGATGAAATGGAAGTAGTCACCGCGGAGGACCTTTTTTTTCGGCAGTCAATAAAACCCAAAAATTTTCCGCAAATTTTGAATATTTAAAAAAAAAAAAAATATTTTACATATTTTTAAAAGTATGTACTTTCATGTTAAAATGATATAAATACATAATTTATACATGTTTTCTTTGAAAAATCAAAAAAATTGCCCTTTTTCGCGCTCCGTAGGTAGGTATTCCCCCTTAAACGTTTTATTTATACATTTTTTGTACATATATAACCTGTTGTCTGCCAAAATCCCCCGAACTTAAATGTCATAATATCCAAACCTTCTTACCTACTACAGTGTACATGTAGAAAAAATATTTCACGTTTGATACTATAACATAAGTCTGGGGTCGCTGGTTCTTACTCTGTCTAAACTTAATCTGTATAAAGAGGTAAAGTTTGTGAGTTTGTAAGTTTGAAGTTTGAATGTAGGAGATAATCTTAGAAACTACTCATCCCATTTCAAAAATCCTTTCACCAATATTCAGAATAGACTTTCAGGATGGACATAGGCTATATATTATCCCGTTAAAATAAAAGGGCTTTTTGTGGTGACCTATTTTACAACTAAAGTCGACGAAAAAATGATCGAGCGATGCGCTGTTTTAACGGGAAGAGATTTTTAAAATTTAATTATATATAATATTTTCTTACAATGATACCTAGAAAATGTAAACAATGAATTTTTTTGCATGTATATGCATACCTCACCAAAAAGAATTATGAATCTTGCGTGTGGTATTTATTTAATTTAATTTATATGTGGAGACATTTAAATACTTTCTGTAGATAAATTGTAGAAATCGCAAATTTCATAAAAAAATCTGTATTTAAAGGTTAATACACAAATTAATAAAATATGACTAAAAGTTACTAAAAATCTACGCATGCGAAGCGTGCGGGCATAGCTAGTATAATATAAATGAACCTGACGTTTGAACTGAACTGAATCTTTGACTATACCAAATCGCAAAAATCTTATGTACGTATGTAGACTGATATATTCTATGCTATTAAATTATGTGAAATGATAAGATGAAGAAATAGTAATAAGTAGGTATAGATTAGAGATATTTCGGAAGGACCTTCATTTCATTCACAGTATTACAAGGCTGCTGATATATATCCTTATTTATTTATTTAATTAAAATTATTAATAAAACACGCCCTCAATAAACTTTTACATAATTTGAAAGACGTTGTTAAAATAGCATAGCTATCTAAGTACACAAGAAAAATAGATAAAAATAAAGAATAATACCAATATAGATGCATTAAATTAATAAATACATAATAAAATAAAAAAATGAAAGAGTAATTAATAACAATACAATATAAATACAATAAATAAGATTAAGAATGTAGGAAAACTAAAAAAGATTCAAGATTTGTCTTTTGTATGCGTATATTGTGCGAGTTTTAAATATATCAACAGAGCTGTATTGATTGCCTAGGCGGCGCAGTCTATGTATATGTATAGGCGAATTCGTAATACAGTTAGTGTGCTGGGTACCTTCATAAAATAGCACGCTCTGTCGTCGCCTACGTAAAGTATTCACTTGTAATAAGTCGAGTCCAACATATCGTTAATAATTATATTAAATTATACAGGGATATTATTAAAGTACTCACTGGACAATCACAAAAGCAAATCATATCGAATTTTAAACATTCATTTGCAATTCATATCGAATATCAGAAATTCCAACCAGAATTTTTCTTAATTTCATGATAGTCCGATGACTTTCAGAAGATAAGCAAGATATATTGAAAAAAAATCAAACCTTGAAATCGTTCATCTCTATAACTACTGATATTATGATATTGATGTTATGACACTTTCAACTCATAATTTAAGCAGGAATCTACATAATCATTGTCGATTAGCTCTGTTGCACCGTGTATTTTAAATTATTAACAATTTTACAATAATATTGATATCTTGTTTTTAAATAATAATAAAGATTTGGTCTTATTTCTCTCCAGAGGGAATAATAAATAGATTAGGTAAAAGTGTAGAGCTGTTTGTAGCGTGGTCGATTGAATAAAGAAAGTTTGGTCGTGTAGAATGCAAAAGTGAGAAGATGATGGTAAAGACAAAATATGAGGCACAGGTAATAGACCTGGCATAATGGACGAGAGAAGTGAGAGGACAAAAGAGACCTTTCTATAATTCTGTCTTCTGCATTCTCAACCCTTGTGGGGAAACTGGGTAATAATTATATATTTCGCATGTTGTTCTGTTCATTAATATCCTACTTTTTTACTTCCTTTCTTATAACTCGTGGCGTCTGTTTGCTTGTTTTCTTGGCGAAAAAACTTTGGATCGATTTTTAACCCTTTTCCCGTGATCCAATCGAGCTGAAACTTTGCAAGCAGACTCGTGGCGACGATCAAAAAGATCTATCAAATTTTCGTTAAAAAATAATAATAATAATAGTATAATTTTGGATTTTTAGAAATTTTAATGGTTTTTTCAAATTGGAATCATTACAAAAGTTTGATTACTAGCAACGGCGGCCCGATAGCGTCGCGGAATATTTTCTAAATTTGAATTACTCCGTCGGTATACATAATAGATACTTCACTACGAATTTCGAAAATCTAAATTGACTGACAAATGTTTTTAGAATTTAATCTTCAAAGCATGACATTTTAGAAATAATATTGAATTACTGTAAGTTTAATGTTATGTTATATGTTTTAATTCGTCTTTAATTGTTGTTATATTTTACAAAGAAAGGGAGTAAAATAAAAACTTGGTTTTTATGGGTTAGTTTTTTGTTTATTAATTTGTTTTATTTTTTTATCGGTCTTTACGTTTATTATCATAATGCATTTCTTATATTATTTTTACTTTGCTTATATTCATTCAATTGCATGTTTGCAATTTCAGATATGTAATATTTATTTTAGATGTTTTTTTCTGTCTCAGAACATTGCAATGAAGTCAAATCATTTTAATTTGCAATATTGAAGGAGAATTCAAACATGTTGAGATATACCGTGTGTGGTTGTATTTTTATTTACTATATTAAAATTTAACATAAATGATTTGCTCTAGAAAATACATTTATGTTTCCTTTTGCTTACGTAGCTTTCAGTCAATTTTGAATGTATTAAATTATGTAACATTTTTAATACAAAATTATTATATTTTAGAATTTTCTTTTAATATTTATGATGTGCGATATTGTTTAGAATAGAAAAGATTTACCTAATATAAATATTACGTTAGCAATAAACTTTAAAAGCCTTACCAAGGCACTGAAAAAAAAAAATTTATTGTGTTATACATTCATAGTATGACGCGTATTATGTGCTCATAAAAGTAAAAAAGGTCTTAATATGCACATATGTACATATGGGTGTGCCAGAGCTAGCAGCAGAAGATTGGCCGGTAGATTTCTGCCTATGTTATGAGTCTAAAATGTTCAATTAACTATGACCTAATATCAATAGTTATGGAGATATTCAATATCAAAGTTTGCATTTTTTTTTCAATATTCATGACTTATTTTTTGCAAAAAGTTGAACTGTCATTACAGTTACTTATATCGATAATGAAAAATTAATTTTCTTCAATACAACTTAAATAAAATGATAAAGATCTTGTAAAAATTTTTTTTTCAAATTTCCAAGGTTTTTATCGATTTATTCGACTTGTTACTGTAATGGTAGTTCAACTTTTTGCAAAAAATAAGTCAGAAATATTGAAAAAAAAAAATGTAATTTTTGTTTTGCATATCTCCATAACTATTGATATTAGGTCATGGTTGCTAGAATATTTTAGACTCATAACGTAGTCAGGAATCTACCGGCCAAATTTCTGCTGCTAGCTCTGATACACCCTGTATATGTACTCGTACGTATATAAAAATTAAAACGAATTGGTTAAATTACTTACAAAGAAATATGCACTGAAAAGTGGTGACTTACACAATTAAAAATGCGATTAATTTAAAATATGTATAAAATAAAATAATATAATTTTAAATAAATAAATTTTATTCCAACGAATTGTGGAAATGAATATATAAAAATTTGATCCTCGAGCCAAATTTATTGCAAGGACAAATCTATTACTGAATTATTTGTTATCACGTAAAAAAAATGACAAGAATCTCCGATGCCATGTATCAGCTTCGTTTAAAACTTACGTAGGACATACATAATAAAATTTACGTAATTTAAGTAGATAGTTGCATGCACCTTTAAAATTTACGCATGGAATTTAATAAATAGACTAGCTGCCGTGCCAGATTGTACTATAAGAGCGAGAAGAAGAAGAAGAAGAAGTGTCTGTTGTAATTTTCGAAATTGAAATTGGTTGACAAATGTCCGAGTTATGATTGAAAGTGTGGGGGTAAGATCTTCAATTTAAAAAACCGAAGGGTGTAAGAGGAAGCCGCTGCGCGCCCGAAGCCGCGCAAAAGCCGCGCAAAGGTGTTTGAGTGTGACGGCTCCCGCTGCGCGGTCGCGTTTGCCCGCTGCGCGGTCATCAACGCCCGCTGCGCGGGCGGCGGGTGGCGACAGTCGCTGCGCGGCTTTGCCGCGCAGCGTCTGTCGTGAAAAGGCGCGGACGGGCTGCGCCCGTCTGGGACATTTTAAATTTTCGAAATCGAACTTTGCTTCGTGGAGATATCCATAAAAAACCATTTTTGGTTTTTGGTTTTTGAAAAAAAAAAATTTTGGTTTTTGGGTTTTTGGTTTTTGAAAAAAAATATTTTTTGGTTTTTTGGTTTTTGGTTTTTGAAAAAAAAATGGCTTTTGGTTTTTTGGTTTTTGAAAAAAAAAAATTTTGGTTTTTGGTTTTTGAAAAAAAAATACTTTGATAATTTTTCAAAATGTCAACTCTGTATATAATTTTCAAAACAGCTAAAACGTGACGTCACTCTTAAATTATCAAGAACCATTCTGAAAACAGGCCAAACACCATGAATGACCGCGGCTCCGCCGCGGGGGTACCTACCCTTCGCAAAATTTGACAAAATACGCGGGCGCGCTGCGCGCGCCTATCTTGTTAAAATGAGCCGGTTTGCGCTCTGCTTCGCAGAGCTATCGCGAAAAAACGAAAAAAACCAAAAGACTCATACATATACACATAGTCCACTAAATTTTTTCAATTTTGTACTACTAATTAGACATCTATTAAATTTTTTTATAACCTTTATTTAAAAAAATAATATTTCTAGAATTTTAAATCATCTACCTTTCTGCATTTTTATTTTTTTGTAACTTTATTTTTAGAAAAGTTATAAACGAATTAAATATTTATCCAATTTAACAACGGCCTATATTAGACATCTGTTGATTTTTTTTAGAAGTTTTCATCTTATGTAAATTTTGTCATTATGTTTTTAAGCCATAACTTCTTAACGCATCATCCCATTTTAGTCATCGATATCTCGATCGATAGGGAAATAGTGCTCCTATCGAACTTACCAAAAAATTTTTTTTAACAATGGCAGACTATAGAATTACGTCCGCTTTCATCCGCGTTTTACTCTTTTATCTGTGGCTTCGCGGGGAATATTTAAATTACAATTCCAAAAAATACAGTCTGTATAATTTAATGTTGTCTATGTTTCTGCATTTTTATTTATTTTTTATCATTATTTCAAGAAAAGTTTTAAAATATTTATGAAGATGGAATTTTTTTTATTTTTATTTTATAAATTTTCTTAAAATAGTGATAAAAAATAAATAAAAATGCCGAAAGATACATAACGTTAAATTCCACAGATTGTGATTTTAAGAATAAGAATTAAATTTTTTCCCGCGAAGCCATAGTCAAAACCACAAAACTCGGATGAAAGCGGACGTAATACTGAGGTCTATAATTGTACCAAAATTATTTTCAATATGATCGATAAAGACACTATTTCCCTATCGATCGAGATATCGATGACTAAAATAGGATGACGCGTTTAGAAGTTACAGCCAATAAACTAAACATCTAAAATTAACCGATATCTCGAGGTTCAAAAAATTGTCAATAGATGTCTACCTGGCTCCGGAAAATGGAAATAATGATTATCTTTAATAACTTTTCTAAAAAAATAGATAGAAAAAAACTAAAAATGCAGAAAGATACATCACGTTAACTTGCACAGATTTTATAAAATAAAAAAAATTTTTACATCCTCATTGCGAAGCCACGCCCAAAATGGCGAAATTTTGAGCGATATTTTTATATTTTATTTTATAAGTTCTCTCAAAATAGTCATAAAAAATAAATAAAAATGCCCAAAGATAGATAACGTTAAATTCCACAGATTGTGCTTTTAAGAATAATAATTAAACATTTTCCCGCGAAGCCACAGTAAAAACCACAAAACTCGGATGAAAGCGGACGTAATACTGAAGATTGTAATTGTATCAAAATTATTTTCAATATGATCGATAGAGACCTTATTTCCCTATCGATCGAGATATCGTTGACTTAAATAGGATGACGCGTATAGAAGTTACAGCCAATAAACTAAACATCTAAAATTAACCGATATCTCGAGGTTCAAAAAATTGTCAACAGATGTCTACCTGGCCCCGGAAAATGGAAATAATGATTATCTTTAATAACTTTTTTTAAAAAATAGATAGAAAAAAACTAAAAACGCAGAAAGATACATCACGTTAACGTGTACAGATTTTATAAAATATAAATTTTTTTTACATCCTCATTGCGAAGCCACGCCCAAAATGGCGAAATTTTGAGCGATTTTTTTATATTTTATTTTATAAGTTCTCTCAACATAGTGATAAAAAATAAATAAAAATGCCGAAAGATAGATAACGTTAAATTCCACAGATTGTGATTTTAAGAATAAGAATTAAAAATTTTCCCGCGAAGCTACAGTCGGAACCACAAAACTCGGATGAAAGCGGACGTAATACTGAAGATTGTAATTGTACCAAAATTATTTTCTATATGATCGATAGAGACACTATTTCCCTATCGATCGAGATATCGATGACTAAAATAGGATGACGCGTTTAGAAGTTACAGCCAATAAACTAAACATCAAAAATTTACCGATATCTCGAGGTTCAAAAAATTGTCAATAGATGTCTACCTGGCCCCGGAAAATGGAAATAATGATTATCTTTAATAACTTTTCTAAAAAAATAGATAGAAAAACACCAAAAACGTATAAATGTAGGCAATGTTAATTTCTACCAATCGTGTATGTCAGAAAAAGAAAAAAAACTCCCCGTGAAACCATAGTCGAAACATTGAAATTCGAATGGAAGAAAATTTTTTTATACATGTTATATTTTAATGAGAATTGAAGTTTTTAAAAAAAACAGAAGATGGTTGATCTTACAAAATATTATAAAAAATGATTATGAATTTGATTTTTTGATTAAAGTGTTTGGTTTTTTGATTTTTTTTCGTTTTTTTTTTGTTTTTGGTTTTTTCCAAACGGCTTAAACGTGACGTCACGCTAAAATTATTAAAAATCTCCAAAATATGACGTCAAAAACTAAAAAACATCCTGTATAATATTTCCCACCCAAGCGCCTTTTCAAAATCGTGACATCACATCTATGCTGAAGCTAATTCATAAACGCGCAATTACACAATTCTTAAAATATTATCATAATAAAAAACACTCTGTATAATATTTCCCAACCAAGCGCCTTTCCGAAGTCGAGACGTCAGAACGAAATAAAAATAATAATATAATTTAACCCCCTCTGCGAAGCTTATTCGAAGAAACGCGCAATTTCATCATAAAAAACATCCTGTATAATATTACCCAACCAAGCATCTTCCCTAAATCATTACGTCACATCTATGCAAAAGCTCTTTTTTATTGAAAATGCGCAATTTCATCATAAAAAACACCCTGTGTAATAACCTAACTTAACCAAACCAAAACTAACCTAAACTAAGCTAACCTAACCAAACCTTACCTAACATAACCACAATTTCGTAAAAAATCTCAACTTCATCATAAAAAACACCCTGTATAATATTTTACTCTCAAACGCTTTTCCTTAATCGTTACGACAAATCTTAATTAAAAAATAATGAAAAACTTGAATTTTCCCTATTTTACATTACTACCATCATAAAAAATCAACCTGTAGGTATAAAAAAATTTCCCAAAAAATAAAATTACGTCACCAATGTTGAAAATCGAAATTGCAAAAAAAATTCTTCAAGTGATCACAGATTATCGCCCTTTTCCCTCTCCGACGTCTAGAAACAGAGTTATGACCCAAAAAGTGTTTCCCCATACAATATGTATTAAGAATATATTCCATTTTTTCGCTTTTTAGTTCAAAATTTTTTGTTTCTCTTATAACTTTTCAAAAAAAAATGATAGAAAAAATCTAAAAACACAGAAACGCTCGGAAGACTCAGCGCTAAAAAATGTTTTATTTATGATGGATATGGGCCTCACCGTCGCGAAGCTATCGCCGCAAATACAAAATTCCGACGAAAGCGGCCGTCACGCGAGAGTGTGTCATTTCTAAACGATAATTTTTGCAAGAATCGTCAGCCGCGCTCTTTTTCTATCGAACGGGGTGCGAATGATGAATGTAGGCCTCCCCGCCGCCGAGCAGCGTCCGACAACAAAAAAAACGCCTAAAAAACGCACTAAAAACACCACCACCGTTCGGCCATGTCTTTCGAAGCTAAAATTTTTGCTAAAAAAGTTGCGCACCGTCGAGCCCTATTCGCTGATGCCACTTGCGTGTCTGTACGAATTTTTTTGACCGAGTTATTAAAGTAAACGTGAACGATTTTAATTTTTTTATTTTTGTTTTCGCTTTAAAATTTTCTAAAAAAAAAATGGAAAAAATCTAAAAATACAAAAACGTGCGTAAAGTAAAGCTCTACAAAACTTAATTTTTAGAATCTCAACATCCTTCACCGTCGCGAAGCTACGGCTGATGTAGTGAAATAGGCCGTCACGCAAAAACGTTTCACTAAAAAATGAAAATTTTTACTAAACTCGTTAGTCGTACTCTTTTTCTATCGAGTGTGATATAAAACATGAATGTAGGCCTCCCTGTCGCCGAGCAGCATGCGAAAATAAAAAAAAACGCCGAAAAACTCGCTAAAAAAATTACCACGGCTTGGCCATGCATTTCTAAGGGATCTTTTGTCATACAAAAGTCGCGCTCAGGCGAGCGCTACGCGCTCGCGGTAGTTTCGTTTCTCTGCGACGTTTCCGGACAGAGTTATTAAAAAAAACGTAAATTTCGGTTTTAAGCGAGTAGCAAAAACAGGGGCGGTGAAGAAAAAAATTCAAAAAATTTGCAAAAGATGTTCACTTTATCCGTCAATCGAACCTCGTACTCAATTTGAGATTTTCATTTAAACTGCGTCTACAGTCTTAAGAACGGCGCGCGCGGCGGAAAACTGCAAAAAAAGGTGTTTTTATTTTTTAACGGCCCTAAAAAGAAAGCTACGAAAAATCGCAGCGGTTAAAAGTAAGATCGGCCGACTGCGCATCCGCGGGTATTTTTAGTTTTTTGAAATTCAATCTAGAAATATCGCGCGATTGCAAATGAAAAACGCCATTTTAAAAAATTTCTCATTTTTCGCCATTTCGCTCGGCGTGAGCAGGGACGAAAAGGGAAAAATATCGCACACCCTATAAAAGTTCCGGAACATCCGAGAAATTGCGCACGCGCAAAAATTTTCAGAATCGGACGAAAATTGGCAAAGTTATTAGCGTTCCCGCGTGGACCATTCTGAAAACAGGCAAAATACCATGAATGACCGCGGCTCCGCCGCGGGGGTACCTACCCTTGTCAAAATTTGATAAAACACGCGGGCGCGCTGCGCGCGCGACCCTTGTTGAAATGAGCGCGATCACGCTCCGCTTCGCGGAGCTATTCGCAAAAAACGAAAAAAACCAAATGCTTCATACATATAAACAGACACCACTTTATACCCCTTGCTACTTTAATTAGTATTTGATTCATGCAACCTTATCTTCGTTCAAAAACTCACGCATACACAACTTCCATTTTCTAAACGATGATATGAACCTATAGATCCATTTAAACAATCATTCATTAAATACTAATCGCACTACATTCAAACACCAAATATACAATACACATAAATGTACATGTAAAATATAATTAATTGCAAAAATACATGTTACCAGAGCGTGCCGAAGACACTTGTAATTGGGATAATGGGCATAGTCTTCACTATAATGTTTATTATCTGAGTATCATGTACCTATTATCCTGTTAGTGTCTCTAATAAATAAAAATGAAAAAAAAATCATGTACCTATTATCCTGTTAGTGTCTTTAATAAAAAAACTATTATTTTTCGAGTTTTATTTGTAAATCTTCATTTAATCAGCTGTCCAAAGCGATAAACGTTATTAATGTAAATGATTAGAATGCAGTTGATAACTACGATTATGACAAGATGAAAAAATTCAAGTTACGAGAGTTCAGACATACCTGGGTAGCCACGAACAGGACGAGGAACATGAAGACGAATTTGTAGGAAGCCATTTCTTCAGGAATTTTGACAACTGACAGCGAGACGAGGTTGCGACGGGAACGACGGGCAGCGAATGGCGGGTGGCGAGGTTGCAATGCACGCCGAATCGAAACTACAGCGGCTTCCCGTAAACGTGCCGCTGTGATTGGTCACACACAATACGCGCCCGGGCCGGGATTTTCACTTAAAGTTATAACTAACTAACTAACTTACCATCACGCCGGTAGGCAGAGAGGACAGAGCGCCATACTCTTCTGTCCTGACATACAACTTTCGCTTCCTCTAAATTGCAAGCTCGACGGTTGTTCAGGCTTCTAACAGGACCATCTTCCAGTATCTGGTTAATCTGGTCATGCCACGTCTTCCGTGGTCGCCCTCTCTTTCTGGCGACGTCAACACTTGCGTTATATATCTTTCTTACCATTCTTTCCTCATTCATTCGCTCAACATGCCCAAACCACCTGAGCGACCCTATTTTTATTCTATGTATTATGCTACGGTCAGTTTACATTCATTCCTAATATCTTCATTCTTTACTCATCATACATGGATTTGTCACACATACGTCTAAGGGATCTCATCTCCACTGCATTCAATCTACTTTCGTTCCTCTTCTGCCAGCTCCAGGCTTCACTTCCATACATGCACTCACTTGCATATTCCGTCCATACATGCATATTAAAGTTACGAATTGCATAATTAATATTTAACACGTTGACAATGACGGACTTTTCATTTTTGAATTTCAACTTTACATTATTAATTGAATATTCATTAGAGAATACATTATTATTTCTTGTAAGGTGCACAACGAAGCATTTAGAAAAAATTATTTACAAGCAGTGGGCATTGCAATACGTGTTCAGACGATGTAGGTCATCTTGCAGCCTCTGACAATCTTATATGAATTTATGGGAGAAAAAAATTTCACATCATCTGCATAGGTATAGGATAGTTTTTGAGTTTAAAAAACAGTAACCAATATCGTAGATATAAATGTTGAATAGCAATGGTCCCAGCAAGCTGCCTTGAGGTACTCCAGATGTTACAACAACAGTGTTAGATTTTAACCATGCAACCACAACAATTTGACTACGGTTGGAGATATAAGAAATAAACCAACGATAAAGATTGCCGTATCCCAATATATTCTAATGATATTGTTAATTTGGGAAATATTAACAGATATAAGATACACTATCATATTATATATATATATATATATATATTATATATATATATATATATATATACAATATATAATATATATATATATATATATATAATATAGTGTAAATAGTTTGTTAATTAACATATTAACTTATATCCTAACATTTCTCACATAGAAGTAATTTTGAAGTAGCACATAATAATAATATAAGCATGTTAAAATAAAAGACATCAATTGTAACAGTATTTATTTCTATTTAATTTTAAGTATAAAATTTTGTTTGGACTGTGCCTGTCTCACTAGAAATATCTGTGTTGAGACAGGCATAGTTTACAATATTGTGTAGGTTCAAAACATAATAAATAGATAATAAAGTGTTTAAAGTAACAAAATAGAAAATATATCATATATATGAGGTTATATTGTGTTAGTGTGTTAGTGTAAGTGTGCCTATTTTATCTCTCCCCTTGTTTCGGATCCACTGTTTTATTTTGTATTTTATGTTAGGGTTGTAAATTGTGGCTAGCCCGGATTGTTTTAATTCGTCAAGCATGCAATTAAGTAATTTGGGTCCAATATAGTTATAGCTCCTTTGTCCATACGTAGTGAGTAGAACATAATAACGTAAATAACAATATTATAGTATACGTATTACCTAACTTTATTTATATCTTGCATTGCAGTAATGAATCAGTATTCAGTTATTAATCAAGTATTAATTCAATGTTGCGTCGCAGAATTATGTTCACTTGTGATCTTAGGTGGTGTAGAGACACATGATAGATGTCGATGTCGGTGAACAAGTCGTTGTAGACTCGGCACATTCTCACTATGGGGGAGCGTAATCCGTAATTGGTACGAGCTACAGGAATGTGGAAGATGTACCTACTGTGTTCTAGTAGCTCTTGCTGGGACGTAGATGTTGATAAGTGATAAAAGAGGCGGACAATTAAATTGGTTTCGACATATCTTGTACAAATTAACAATGTCAAGATGTTGAAGTAATTCAATGAATCTGATGTTTAACCTAAAGCTAAGCGTTTGTTGTTTCGCATCTGGTAACATTTTAGTTGACGTCAACGCAAATTGAAAAACTAAGCTGTTTGACCATAACCCAACCACGGTAGGCCACAATAGTAGGTAGTCAACTGTCAAGTGTCAACTGAAGGTGACGCATTCATAGCGTGGTATTTATTATGTCCTATTGTTTGTTTTTTCACTAAACCCACACAAAAGCCTTGCGAGAAGCTATGTTTACACAGTTTACCTTCTCGAAAAAATCTCCTTTCCCTAGGGAATAATTGCCGTGAGAACCAAAAGTTTTTCGATCTATAAAATAATCTGGAAGTCGTAAATTTCAAAATTTGGGAAGGCTTCGTTGGCCAGACTATATAAGCGTGTGAACAGGCGCGTGCAGTGGGAACTTTAAGGAATGACTTTTTTGTAAACGTATATTTTGCAAAAAAAAAATAGAAATCAAATATTTATGCTAGAGATTTGCATCATATATCAAAATATGGCCTGGACAAAAAATAAAAGCGTCGGAAGACCTCCCAAAAGGTGGTCTGATGACATAGTCCAGCAAGCAGGAAGAACCTGGATGCGAAGGGGGAGAAATAGAGACGAGTGGAAGAAAATGGAAGAGGCCTACATCCAGCGGTGGAGGGAAAAAGGCTAAGGAAGAAGAAGAAGAAAGAAGAAGATCAAAATATGAATGCTATGATAACAATTGTGATAGAAATATTATGAAATATATGTTGTATTCCGATTTTTTTTTCAAATAATTGGTCACGTAAAAGTCATGCTGCGATGTTCCCATTGCACGCCCTGCGTGTGAATGGAGCATGCGTAATATTCTGTGGTATTCTGAAAATAGCAATATTGGGATGTCAGATCTTGATCCCAACACTTAATAGACGAAAATTAAAATAAAAAATAAACGAGGCGTAGGTATACGTCTTTTTATTTTCTCAAAATAAATTTTTTATCTCTCTCAAAATAAAAACCTTTATTTGCGATGTCCAATTTCTCCCGTCTGATCTGACAGCTGGGCTCTGCTGGCGCAAACGTAACCTCGCAATTCTCATGTTTCGACTAAAATTACATGAAATAAGTATCTACTAATGCTGTATTTAAAGCTTATAAAAAAAATATTATTTCATATGTGCTTATTAATTTCATCTCCCACAGCGTCCTGATGTAAAATTATGGCAAAATTGTCATTGTCACGTTGGAACATACAAAAGGGAAATATTGTTGGACTTTATTTATATTTGACGTTTGACGGATAACCGTCATGTAATTCTTTCTCCGTCTGACCACACCACCGACGTATACCTACGTCGGTGGTGTGGTCAGAGAGGCCTATAGGTCAATAAATTAGCCTATAATTTTATATGAAACTTGTTTTTGGAAGGGATAGATTCAGTACATTTAACATTAGTAATCCTCGGTGACTGCATTCAAAAATTTATTTTTCAAATTGTAATTTTTCGGATATTGCTGCCTTTGGTTTTATACCCCACATATATTTATAAAGCATCACTATATTTATAAAGCCATTAATTACTATAATAACATATCTATCGAGATACGATGCATCAGTAACCTCTCAGAGCAAATAAAAAAAAAAAAATTTCCTAAAATCAAACTTAAATTCATAAATCATTTAAACCTATAGCTTTTTTTCAAAATAACTCCTATACTTTCATTATCAATTTACCTTTTTACTGTATTAATAAATAACTTGTATACACTATGTACCTATATGTATATATTATAACAAGGAATAATAACTGTGGCTCCCTCATCAGACTCAAGAGCTTCTCTTCACTGATGAGGTCTACATGACTACCAAGTATTTAAAAAAATGTTTAAATCTGATATAGTTGTCTATATTAAGAATCTGTTATTTGCTACAATAAATTATAATATTTAAAAAGAAAAAAAAAAAAAATATATATAGATATATAGGTATATATAGAGATATATATAGGTATATTATCTAGGGCATATATATATATATATATTATATATATATATATAATAATTATTATAGATATCTAGATATAATAATATATATATATATATATAAAGGTTATATTTGTAAAAATTAATACTCGCAAGGCTATATCCTGCATTGATTTTACGAGTCGGATAAACTGTTCAAGCTATTATGACCTAATATCAATAGTTAAGGAGATATGCGACATCAAAGTTTGCATTTTTTTTTTCAATATTTCTGACTTATTTTTTGTAAAACATTGAACTATCATTACAGTAACTTATGTCGAATATGAAAAATTCATTTTCTTTAATACAAGTCAAATAAAAAAATAAAAACCTTCGAATTCCAATTGGAAAACATTCCAATTGGAATTTTTCAGGGTTTTTATCATTTTATTTAACTTGTATTGAAACGAATGAGTTTTTCGTAATTGATATGAGTTACTGTAATGATAGTCCAACGTTTTACAAAAAATAAGTCAGAAATATTGAAAAAAGGAAACTTTGATGTCGCATATCTCCGTAACTGTTGATATTAGGTCAAAATGGCTTGAACATTTTCGACTCATAATCAAGGCAGGAATATAGCCCTGCGAGGTTATTAATGTTTTACAAATAACCCTGTATATAGTGTTTTATTAAATTAATTTTTTGTGTATATTTTTGTTTATCCAATTGTTTTTTTTTAATACTGAGTTTTTTATAATGTGTTTATTTTCATAATTATTATTACGATGATTGGTCTGATAGGTGGTTTACGAATTCCAATCGTTCAGATTTTAATACACCATAATATTCTGTCAGAAAAATGGTAAATTTCGCCTTTTATTTCAAAATACCATATTTTCACGTAAAAGTCATGCTTCAATGCATTGTCTATAATATGTTCTTAGTCGATTGTTAGTATTCACATAACTGAGCGAATTTCAAATCATGCGCTTGTTATTAATTATTTTTAATTTGCGTGAAATTATGTCAGTGTTTGATGGTTTTAAAAATGGTAAAATGATGCAAATTTTAAATAATACATTGTACCTATTAACTGACATGATTTAAGACCTCAAGTGCTATTTAAAACATGGTTTTGTGCCTATAACAATTAAATTTGTTATTCTTTCATTTAATGGTAATTTCCTCGTCTGCCTTGGCAAAAGTTAGTAAGTATACCTCTTTCCATTTAAGAACGACAATCGAATTAGTATGAGTAAGCCGTGCATACGAGGCAAATTGTTTTGTGTGTCTATACTTTGTACACATAAAGAAAGAATTTTGGAGTTTTACTATTGCGAATGGGGATAATAACATTTTTATATATACAAGGTTGCGCAGAACTAGATTCCTGCCTTGATTATGAGTCGAAAATGTTAAAATAAAAACCTTCGAATTCCAATGGGATAACATTCCAATTAGTGATGGGTCCGCTCTGTACTCACTACTACAATGTAGTACTACATTACATTGAAGTGCACACTTCGCACGTTTTGAAGTATAGTGCACACTACAAACTACAAACACCAAAGTTATTGAAAGTATAAACTTCAAATAGTACACTTCTTTTCAAAGCGAACACTACAAAGTACATACACTTCAAAGTTATCGAAAGTATGAGAAACATACTTTAAATAGTGCATTTTTTACGTGAAATTTTTGGGAAGTTGATGTAGATATATGAAGAAATCTCTGGAAACTGTAACAACCCCCCATTTCACCCAAAGTGTAAAGAACATTTTGTATCCAAGATTGAACCTAGAAAACTCCCCCTAAGTTTTTGTACTAGCTACGAGACACGCCATATCTATAATATACAGGGTTATTTGTAAAACATTAATAACCTCGCAGGACTATATTCCTGCCTTGATTATGAATCGAAAATGCTGAAGCTATTATGTCCTAATATCAACAGTTATGGAGATATGCGACATCAAAGTTTGCATTTTTTTTTAAATATTTCTGACTTATTTTTTGTAAAACGTTGGACTATCATTACAGTAACTCATATCGATTACTAAAAATTCAATACAAGTTAAATAAAATGATAAAAACCTTGAAAAAATTCCAATTGGAAAACATTCCAATTGGAATTCGCAGGTTTTTATTATTTTATTTGACTTATATTAAAGTGAATGAATTTTTTATATTCGTTCTAAGTTACTGTAACGATAGTCCAACGTTTTACAAAAAATAATTCAGAAATATTGAAAAAAAAAAATGCAAACTTTGATGCCGCATATCTCCGTAACTGTTGATATTAGGTCATGATTGCTTGAACATTTTCGACTCGTAATCACGGCAGGAATATACTCCTGCGAGGTTATTAATGTTTTCCAAATAACCCTGTATAGTTCGTGGGCAGGTAGCCACCGCGACCAGATAAACAATAAACAAATAGCTGCTCGTGTGATACTGGCGAACAATGGAATGGGCGACACACTCATTAAATGTGCTTGTTCCGCGTTGCACAAAGCGACTTATGACGTCATCAAATTTGTCAAATGTAGAGCAATATATCTGATTAGTCAACAGTAAAAATTAATAAAATTAATTATCCAATAATTATTGAATTATCAACATGTTTCGAGGCCAACGGCCTTGATCAGGATACAGCGCATACAAAAATGAATCCTGGAATTTTAACCGGCGACACACTAACCGTTATTTGAGATTTGTATCTGATTGCGTCCGAATTGCCGTTCTGAAAATAACCGGTTAAAACAACAGTTTTACCATCACTAATGTAAAGCCATTAAAAAAATAAAAAGATATGTATATCCGTGCATCTTTATTTAATTATAAATTAAAATAAATTATAGAAGTTTCGCATAGACGAAGCTATGAATATGGGAAACGTGTGTGGAAATATTTCGACGGCTCCTACGTATAATATCGTAACCCACAATATTCAATTTTACAGGAGAAGGATTTGAACATATTTTCGTCCGGTATCAATCTAAATATTGCCCAATTTTTTGAAATTTCGTTTCAATATTTTACTTTATTCTGTAGTTCCATAAATAATCACAAAAAGTCGAAATTATTAAAGGTTTTTGTAGAAATGCTCACACGTAAAATATCGTATAAATGACTTCCAACATTTTACTTCCGAAAAGACGCGACGTAAAATAACGTAAGTGTTACATACGATAATTTCTTATGTTATTTTCTCACGCATATTATCGTAAGTGTTACATACGATAATTATCTTATGTTATTTTCCAACGTATGTTATCGTAAGTGTTACATACGATAAAATTATCTTATGTTATTTTCCAACGCAAATTATCGTAAGTGTTACGTACGATAGTATACTTCGTAAAAAATGTGTGATTGTTTGAGATACGATAAAATACGTCCGAAAAAAACGTTATTTATTGCAAAATATTTTTTTTCTTTCTTGGAAATAAAGATATAATTAAATACATATGAAATACACAAAAAACTAAAAATCGTCGATTTGTGGGTTACGATATTATACGTAGGAGCCGTCGATATATGATTAGTCAACAGTAAAAATTATTAAAATTAATTATTGAATTATCAACACGTTTCGAGGCCAACGATCCCTTCACCAGGATACAACGCTTATAAAAATAAATCCTGGAAATAGAGTCTGCGTGGAATGCTTGATTTTCAACGTTGATCTTGTTCAGACGTGTCGTTTACGTGAGTGAGAAATGGTAGAGCTCTGGGGACCGTACCTTGGGAGAATCCAAATTAACCTATTCGTGAATTACATGGAGATTCATTCGATCTGACTGTCTGGGGTATATTCGGTGAGTGGCTTTCTGCCCTCCAGGTTTGTGTTTTCTGGGGTATTATGCCGTGATGTAACGACTTTCGGGCCGACGTTTCAGATCCCATTGCAGGGTCCATCACCCTGCAACGGGATCCGAAACGTAGGCCCGAAAGGTCGTAACAACACGGCATAATACCCCAGAAAATCTATCGTAAGACGTAGCATTCGATTGGCACACCGAGAGTTCATTTCCGGGATGGAAAACAATATTCTAAAATACCCTAATACGTTCTGGGCCTATATAAAATCCCAAAAAGCGGATGGTGGGAATATTGATTCCATGACTTGGGGCGAAAAAATGGTACGGGGTGCAGATATTTCCGAGGCGTTTGCAGGTCATTTTAAAACAGTCTATAGTAATGAACCTCCGCTTCTCGATATTAATATTGCTAAAACATGTTCTCCGATCGGTGCACAGTCTATTGATGTTCAATATATCAATGAAAAGGATGTGGCCGACACTATTAAAAATCTAAGTAATACCCATTCTCTTGGGCCAGATCTCATTCCAACATTCTTCTTAAAAGGCTGTGTGGAACTGATAAAAAAACCGCTATGTTTTTTGTTTAATCTTTCTGTAAATACAGGGGTCTTCCCGGAAACATGGAAGACGTCAAAAGTTACTCCCATACACAAGAGTGGTTCTAAGTTATCCGTAGAAAATTATAGACCTGTAGCTGTTCTCTCTGCACCAGCTAAGGTATTTGAAATTATAATAAGTAAAACCGTCGCTTCCCGAGTAGAGCCGTTTATAATTGATGAACAACATGGATTCAGGAAGGGCCGCTCGGTTGAGACCAATCTGATGATTTTCACAAATTATGTCACGGAAGCTCTGGACGCGGGACATCAGGTAGACTGTTCATATAATGACTTCGCCAAAGCCTTTGATACAGTCAACCATGATGTCTTATTGAAAAGGTTGTATGAGATTGGTTTCTCGGATGGTATGCTAAAATTTATGGCGAGCTACCTCCAAAATAGGAACCAATACATCTCCTACGGTCTATTCGCGTCAGAGTGCTTCTATACCTTCTCGGGTGTCCCGCAAGGATCTAACCTGGGTCCATTGTTGTTCTCGATTTTTATCAATAATATAAAAAATGTAATTTTAAACTCGCGCTTTCTGTTATTTGCGGATGACTTAAAGCTTTTCTTAAAGGTGTCAACTTTGGACGATTTTCATCTTCTCCAAACAGATATATCAAATATATGTGAATGGGGAAGACGAAATAAACTTTTGTTTAATGTTTCCAAGTGTTCGGTTACATCCTTCACTAGGGCCCAAAAAACTCTATTTTTTCGCTACAAAATGAACGACCAAAATCTGACAAGAACATCGAATGTTAAAGATCTAGGTGTTAAATTTGTAAGCAGCCTGACATTTCACGATCACATAGAGACGATCAGTGGTAATGCTCTGAGAATGTTAGGATTTGTTCTGCGTACTGCCAGGGTTTTCGAGAATACCCGCGTACTGAGAACTCTTTACAACTCCTTGGTGCGGAGTAGACTCGAGAGTGGCTCGATGATCTGGGGGCCACATGAGAGCAAGTACTCTCTTATGGTGGAGAAAGTCCAAAAGAAGTTTCTGAGATATCTCTACATGAGAGAGTACGGGCATTATCCTTGGCTTTACCCAACCGAGTTTCTCCAGGGTATGCTTGGCTACAATAGTTTAGAGACTAGAAGGAATGTGTATTTGATTACACACTTTTATCGATTGTTGCGCGGTATGATCGACAATACTGAAATTATGCAGAGCATTGGTTTGTATGTTCCTGATAATTACCTTAGACATCGTCAGCATAGATTGTTTCACATTCCAATATACAGGACCAACCTGCCGATGGTTATGCCTGTTGGAAAAGCTACAGCTATGCTGAACAAGATCGCTTTGGATATTGATATATTCCATGTGTCTGAGGGGGTTTTCCGAAGCAGGATTCTCCTACACCTTTGACCAGATTATACAGGTCACTTCTAATTGTTTAATAATTGTTTAATAATAAATTAGTATTTTAATACACAATATGTATATGTGTGTGTATGTATGTATGTATATGTATATGTGTATGTATGTATACATATGTGTTTATGTATATGTGTATATGGATGTGTATGTATATGTGTATATGTATATTTTTAGATGTAAGTTAATAATATGTATGCATTGAACATAATGTTTGTAATGTACATATTATGTAATAAATAAAAAATTGAAATTGAAAAATTGAAAACACAAACATGAAGATTCTGAGTGGCCGTGAAAACCTTAGAACAGGCTTTCTGCCAGTTTGGGGGCGTTAGGTCAGTCCCGTTCTCTTTTGGTTCTGATACGAGTTGTTCGTGGGAGATACTGTCGAATACTTCCCTCGAATCTATGAAGATACCTGTACAATTACTTGATTTGTTCAATGTATTTTGCATGACGGTGAATGTTTTGCGGTTGCGCCTTGTGTGGGTTTTCATTTATTGTAGAATTGTCTTTTGTGATTGAGTTTGGTCTCTTTTGACTACTTATTCTATATTATTATTTACTTGACTGCTTACTCTATGTATTGTATTATTAATTAAGATTTTTGATATATTAGATAAATAATATCTTAACTTTTTCATTGTCAAATAAATTAGATTACCTACCTATATGATTGTAAGTGGTTATCCCTCACCACACATAAGAATCGTAATTCTTTTTGGTGAGGTATACAGGGTTATTTGTAAAACATTAATAACCTCGCAGGCCCATATTCCTGCCTTGATTATGAGTCGAAAATGTTCAAGCTATTATGACCTAATATCAATAGTTAAGGAGATATGCGACATCAATTTTTTTTCAATATTTTGACTTATTTTTTGTAAAACGTTGGACTATCATTACAGTAACTTATATCGAATATAAAAAATTCATTCCTTTTTGTACAAGACAAATAAAAAAATAAAAACCTTCGAATTCCAATTGGAAAACATTCCAAATGGAATTTTTTCGGGGTTTTTATCATTTTATTTAACTTGTATTGAAACGAATGAATTTATATGAGTTACTTTAATGGTAGTCTAACGTTTTGCAAAAAATAAGTCAGAAATATTGAAAAAAAAAATGCAAAATTTGATGCCGCATATCTCCTTAACTATTGATATTAGGTCATAATAGCTTGAACATTTTCGATTCATAACTAAGGCAGAAATACAGCCCTGCGAGGTTATTAATGTTTTACAAATAACCCTGTATACATACAAAAAAAAATTATTGTAAATATTTTCAAGGTAACTTTGGAATAAAATATCATATACATTATCAATTAAATAAAAAAAATAGCGATGGTATTTAACCGATGACATACTAACCGTTATTTGAGATTTGTATCTGATTGCGTCGATGATTGGCAACTGATTTATTGCAATTCGACGGGAAACCATCACATAAAAATCCTTAATAACTGTTCCGAAAATAACCGGTTAAAATGACGGTTTAACCATCACTGAAGTAAAGACATTAAAATAATAAAAAAAACGAGAGTTGAATAATTAATTATAAATGAAAATAAATTATAGAAGTTTCACTTGGACGAAGCTATGAATATGAGAAACGTGTGTGGAAGTATTTTTATACGATAGCCCAGGCCTTACAATCTGTATGAGCTGAAATAATAATATTTTTATAAAAATATATTTTTTTTAAATATAGAGGTATCATTATGAGTTGCGAATATCTATGTATACTATAATTCATGAGAAAAGACTACAGGTGTCTCTAGCATATTCCATTAAAATAATCGAAAGATTCTCAGATTTGAACATATATAGAACTTTAAAATTTGATAATATGTGGATGTTTTTACGATGGTATTGGTGAACGTTGCATTGTGAAAAGTGATCATTTAAACCAGCTCATATAGGTTGAGAGCCCTGGGCTTTCGCATAAAAAAGACTTCTACACACGTTTCTCATATTCATAGCTTCGTCTCTGTGAGACTTCTATAATTTATCTTAATTAATTAATCATTCCCCTGGGGACAAAATCCGGTAACTGTGTTGTTAGAACACACCTGCATATAAAAATATTGTTAACTTATTATAAACTAATGTAAATACAAATTCAAAATGTAAGTTATTTGCAAAAATGATTTGGTTATTTGTTTGTTTATTTAATTGTGTAAGATTACATAAATTAACTGCATTATAGGTGTGTCTTAAATATATGCGACATACTTCCGCTGTTTGCAGTCCCCTCGCCTAGAGAATGTTTAGTTCAACTCTGTACATACCTATCTATTCTGTGTCCTGGTAGTAGGTATTCTCATTTTGGAATATGAACGAATGAGCTGCCATCTCTGAACGTAGGTTGTTTCTAGTTCCATGGGTATCTAGGAGTCAGTCGGCGATGCATTTTTTAAAAATATCTTTCTGTTTAAAACGATTTTTTTCATAGCATAAATTCATTCATAGAATAAATTCATAGTTTTAAGGAGAAAATTATTTTACAAATGTTCATATAAAAATGTCAAATTAGACCAATGTGTCAGATGATACCTTATTATTCCAATATGATGTTAAATGTTTCAACATTTATGTTAATACCCAGGTACCCGGGTGCCCATTTTCGACTTCAAGTTTAAATAATTTTATACTGTTGTATTTTTCTATAACCTTGTGGTTATTCATTATGAATATAATTAAAAGAATTAACTTTGTTTATCACCACTAAATTTTTTTTTTGGTAAAACCAACCGGTTTCGGAAACAACGTTCCTTCGTCAGGGTATACTTAATACTAATTAAACTTTACAAATTATAAACAATCATACTTCAGTGTCAAGTGTCCAAATGGGGGTAAATAGAGGGGGGTGCGAAAGAAACAGGCGATAGGGTGAAAGGGAACGTTAGATTTTTTTTTAAACAACCAAAAAATCTAACTTACAGTCCTATCTTGAATATGTTCCCTTTCACCCTATCACCTGTTTCTTTCGCACCCCCCACTATTTACTCCATTAAATTTGGATACTTGACACTGATGTACGATTGTTTATAATTTTGTAAAGTTTAATTAGTATTAAGTATACTCTGATGAAGAAACGTTGTATCAAAACCGGTTGGTTTTACCAAAAAAAAAATTAAGTGGCGATAAACAAAGTTAATCCGTTTAATTATATTAAATAATTTTATTCATAAATGCCGGATGCTGGTATCAGATGCATTTGGATCCCCATTATTTAAATAAGTTAAATTGTGACATTCAAAACAAAATAATGTATGGGGATATCCACCCAAGTTGAGTACCCGGGTACCTTTGGTATTGCGAGAAATTACCATTTCCAGTTTTAAAAAATAACGATATGTTAAGGATGCGAGATATAAGTACATTATTTAATAATATATTTAAATTTAATTTAATGTATAGAAATATTATATATACTTTAAGTCACTTCCAGAATGGCATTTAACGAGAAAGAAATCGATGTGTATTTTTTTTTAAATCAATTTTATTTTTGATTTGCCCATCGAACACGTCAACTGGCCGCTAAATGACTTACAGCGAGCAGTTTGCTATAGACACCAAGACAAAATGCGTCCATCACAGCCGACCATAGAGCTAAGAAGCAAGCAATTACCAAAAGCCTCGAAGCGGCCAGCAGTCGGCCATAGCCTGTTGCTTTACTGCTAGTATTATATATAATTATTGTGTCAAGCCATATATCGCACATATAATTATTGTATCGTCACATCAAACACACAAGGGAGTGCGTCATTAAGTAGTTATCTCAATATTACAATGTCTTGGTCGAGTGCTCGGAAAACAAAATGATGTAACCTTCACGGGTCGCAAAATGATAAAAAATCGCATATTTTGTGACAAACAATAATTATTAAAAGTCGTGAAAATAAACGTGGTTTTCCGGTACACAATTATGCGTAGAATGTATTATATTAACGCATAATAAGCGCGAGTTGTTGATATTTCATTATATACAGAATCAGCAAAGATTCAGTATACGAAGCACTTATAACGCCAATGCTTATGCGTAGTGTTTTAAATAAATATCTCACCTTTGATCAGCATAAATACGTTTATTCCTATACACTACACTTACCTACTAACTGTAATCTCCTGTAAGCACATATATCTTCCAGCACTCCTGCGATTGTCGGAAATATTTCTGGAATGCATTTTAGCGGATGTGGGTGTGTAGGTGCTATGAGAAAAAATGCCCACCCGTCAAAAGACATTCTTTTGTCGGCACGTGACGTGACGTGTGTGTGTGTGATAAATGATTTAGCAGAGATAGGATAAGCAGATGGAAACAGGGTGTAAATTATACAGTAATTAACTAATTAATACAGAAATATTCCTTGCGACGGCTACGGCGGTCGGCGAAAGAGTGATGTATCTCTTGGCGTTTGGGACTTGGTTAGCCGCATCGAGCCTTTGATTGATGGGTGCCGGCTCAATGTATGCGGCTTGAGACGCGATGGGTCTGGACCATCACAAGATATTTTGGAATTGTGCTAGGCCGTCGTGTTCCGCACAATTGTCTTTTTATTCAAATCCGGTCCATTTATCTATCTGCACTATCCTGCACTGTGCGGCCACCATTGAAGCGGTTTTACCACTCTTTCATCCGTGAGATTCTCATCATCATCATCGTCTCCGAAAACCTGCTGCATCTGGTGACCTCCTTCTGTTCCATCCTCTGTCCTACTGGAAAATTTGACCTCAAACAATGACAAAATATTAAATCAGTGTATTCATCCGTCAATATTTTGCCGGTTCATGGGTTAATTTTATTTTTGCAGATAAAAGAAAATCACGAAAAAGAAATATACAAAAAGGTAGTTGCAGAAATACAAGATGCGCTACAAATCAGACATAAATTTTTCCAAGAATAACAAATAATTATGGACTGAGGATACTTGAATATTTAGTTCCCATGCTCTTGAACAAACTACAAAGCACCTTTTCCACAGGGCTAGTGACTCCAAAATCAAGGGCATAATTCAGAAAGTGGTTGATATCACACGATGTAAGTTACCTATGAATTAATGTCATGTGTATAATTACTGTCATGTTTATGAATTATTAGTTTGCTATATTTAGATAAGTATTATTAATTGTGAAAATAAACCTAAAGAAAAACGTATTTTAAGACGTTTTGTGTGTCTAGTGATATTTAAAAAGTAAATAATATAAATAGATAAATAAAATAATAATCAACTAGCCCTTTGGACGACCGTAGACTATATATAGTCGATAATGACAAATTGAAACCTATAGTGGAAGCGGATTCATCTCAAACCACATCAGAATTAGCAACAGCCTTTAACGTAAGTGACAAAATAATATCGATTCATTTGAGCCAACTAATTTTGAAAAGTAATATCACAGCTTTAATGTGACATTAATTTAAATTTGTAATTCCATTTTGAATGCTAGAAATCGAATTTCAAACTACGGTAGGTAAAAAATTTCCTAGGTAAGGACCTAATATACAGATTTTTTCTCTATAACTCTATACTCGTAAGTAACTATTTGAACTATCTTAGCATCCACTCTAATGACATACTAGGACTAATTAATCAACCTGTCGGTCTTTTGTCTGGTCTTTTTGTTAAAAAATGAAAAATAAAAATAGCGATTAATCTTGAGGCCAACACCCAATATGGGTTGAGCAGGCAATCTTCATGAATTGATAATCTTCTTTTAAATAAATAAGGATGCAAACACAGAATACGTGTCATATCGATATTCTTACTGTAACGCATCTGTCCGATGAACGAGAGTGACAGACGACATGGAAGAAAGAGAGAGCGAAATTTATAAAGCGCGAGACGCCATTTCTGGATTTTCTTTACCACGCAGCTAATGCAACATAAACCTTGTACCTTATTTATTTACCGGATTATTGTCGCGGAAAGTAAACCAAATAAATATCAAGACGAAGTCAACGTGTTCCATCATGATTTTTCTCTCGACACACGAGAAAAAATAATTCAATTATCATTTTCAAACTAAGCTAAACGCTTGTTCTATGACAAGAGGACTAACTGGTCTCCTGGAATAGTGATTTTCCGGACTGGCGAATCCTCTGTACAACTTTTTTTCTTCTCTCGGGTGTAACTATTACGCTTTTATCAATTGTCTCTACGGTGTAATTTTGTATTCATTTTTATGTCATATTCTTGGCTCTGTCTTCACCTTTTCTTACGATTCATATTCTTTGGTTTTATTTGTATTTCCTCACTAAGTGTATCATGTCTCATTCTATTACTTGTATTGTTTCCTATTGTTATATATTAATTTCTTTATGAATTTTATTGAATTCCATGTATATATGTTATTGTCATCCTATTTAATAAAAAAATAACTAAGGTTTCCCCCTCCTCATCCTTGCACCTGGTAGACAGTGAAGAGATTTTGTGTGGACACCTCCTCGCGCCACTTGCACTCATATGAGTTTAAGAGGCTTGGGGTGGATAACCAATTGAACATTTAAAATGCCGATATTTTCAATTTAAATTTGTTCATTTTTTATATAAAATTACAAACATAAATTTCATTCGTATATGTTATAAATTAGTTAGAAAAATAAACGACAAAAACAAATATTAAACATATATAAAATCATTCGTATCAAAGGTGTAGGAGAATCCCGCTTCGGAAAACTGTTTCAGAGACGTGGAATAGATTAATGTCCAGAGTGATATTGTTCAGCATATCAGTTGATCTTCCAATAGACATAACCATCGGCAGGTTGGTCCTGTATATTGGAATGTGAAACAATCTATGCCGACGCTCTCTAAGGCAATTATCAGGAACATACAAACCAATGCTTCGCGTAATTTCAGGATTATCTATCATACCGCGCAACAATCGATAAAAATGCTTAATCAAATACACATTCCCACTATTCTCTAAACTATTGTAGCCAAGCATACCCTGGAGAAACTCGGTTGGGTAAAGCCAAGGATAATGCCCGTACTCTCTCATGTAGAGATATCTCAGAAACTTCTTTTGGACTTTCTCCACCATAAGACTTTTTTGCTTTCATGTGGCCCCCCGATCATCGAGCCACTCTCGAGTCTACTTAATAGCGCCTTACACTAATAGTTTCACTCTTAGTCTACGATCATTTGAAGAATACCATATAGGCCCCTGCACGCGGTGAGAACATTGCAGCACGACTTTAATGCCCGTACTCTCTCGTGTATGTCTCATCTTATAAACTTTTTTTGTACTTTCTCTACCGTAAGAATATATGGGATATGGAAAAAGATATTTAATGTTAATTAATATGGGAGCTATTGCTCATAAATCGGTCTTGGGTAAGTGACAAGTCCCTCTTCACTAGTCTCTTAGAACGGGGCTAGAACCACCGTCTACCGGATCACTAGGCGAAAGTTTGAACCTCTAGACTCTAGACCAACAAGCTACCTACAGACATGTATTAAAATAATTAGTATGAAGTGCGCGGCAAATGACAGGATGTTGGAAATGTAACACCCATGACAAATGAAATACTAGTATTTTATTATATAGGTACCTACATATTAGAATGGGTAATTCGTTTTCAAATTAGCGCCGACACATTTGTTACATCCGTATGATATTTTTGGTTATTGAATTAAATAATGCATTTATAATTACAGTTGGAGGTCTAATCCATTGATCTAGTTGTAAATTATGGGGAGTACCTTTATGGATAATGATCTAATCCATACAAAAGAAAGATCAATGCCTGGATTTACTAACAAAGGGATTAAACCAAAGTTATGTTTTCAAAAAAAAAATTAACCATTTTATTTGACATATGAAAATAAAAACACTTATTTTTTAATCAGCATATATAGAGACTCAGAGACGAAGCTATATTTTTATATGGGAAAGTAGGTATGAAAGTCATTATGGGTTCTCATAGGGCTTACGTACCGACTGGCTTAAGAAATCACTTGACACAATGTAACGTTCCCATTTTCACCTATTACCACAGGCCAGACTACCACATCTATCAAATTTTTGGAAGTTGTATATATGGTTAAGCTACACAACTTGTTTCGTGTGTGAGTTGTATTTTTATTACCGCCACCTGCAGTCCAAAGCTTTTTCATTCCTATAATCCAATACAGATGTCAATATTGCTAATGAGGTATTTCTCTGTCTCTTTCCTTCATTGTGTTATATAATATGTATATTTGTTTGCATTTATTGTTTAGTTCTTAACAGTGCCCTGGTGAAATTTGATTAAAGCGAAACCGGTTGGCCTATTAACTATAAATAATGGTTTTATACTAAGTTTACGTGTTTAATTTATTTAAAAAAAAACAAGTGTTTTTATTTCCGTATGTGTGATTATGGAGTTCTATAAATTTGCCTCCAAGAAATAATTTAATTTAATTTGACTTGCATCAAGGCGAATGAATTTCTCATATTCGATATAAATTACCGTCACGATTAGGGAATGCAATCCCGATCCCGCGAGATCTCGAGGCATTTTACGAGATCAATCCCGAACCGAAAAATCGGACGAGATTATCGGGATTGATCAGCATTTTTTATGTTTTGTATGTTTAATTGTATATGTCTAGAGCTTTTAGTAAGTACTTAAAACTTATGTTCATGTCACATTCAAATAATGAAAATAGCTTTGAATAATATTCTCTGTATTTTATCAACCTAACATAGTAATAAAAACTACTACTAGTTAGTAGTTTTTACTCTACTACATTGACTGATTGATACTTGGGAAAACGCCTACAAAAACTTTAATGCAATGATTAATAATGAACATTTTATTAAAATTGCTGATATAAAAATGCAAGGCATTGTCGTTAATTGCTATTCAGCTCTATAAAAAAAAACACAAAATTATTCGGGATCCCGATCCGTAAGGATCTCGCGGGATTGGAAATTCTAATCTCGAGGGATCCCGAAAGGGCGATCCCGGCTCGGGATTGCATTCCAGTCACGAAAGTCTAACGTTTTAGAATAGATAAGTCAAAAATATTGAAAAAAAATGCAAATTGTGATGTGCATAGCTTATCTCTTTAACTGATGACATTTCACTTAGAGTGTAAACAATATTTTCTATTAAAAATTAAATATTAAAAGACTCCTCCGAACATATGAGACATTCTGTATATATTTTAGATATTTAACACGTTTTATAATTAATATTTTATGTACTTCTTTGTAGCAATGATAAAATACATTTGTCAGTTATACGGCTTTGTATTATTGTACGACTTCCAACTTTTTATAGCCAAGTTCACGTGACGATGTGTCAGATAATCATGTTACTAGGTCGTGCTGTAGTTACTCTGTTAAAGGGTGACGACACATTTACATTTTCAAAAAATCGTTTTTTTGCTCTGGTGCTCCAAAATCCACAGTATGGAAAAATCAAGATATGGCCACCAAGAGCAAGATGAGAATCTATAAAGCATGCGTAAGACCATACGGCATTGAAGCAAGGGCGGATACAATCAGGACTAAACAAACATTGAGGACTTCCGAGATGAAGACACTGAGGACGATGGCAGGAAAGACGCTGAGGGATCGGAATAAAAGAGATAATAAATATGTGAGGCGGAGTATATTGTACGATGGAATTATATTATATTCAATAACACATTATTGTGAAGTTGCATTTTTTCAGAACAAAGTTCTGTGAAATTTATAACCAAATTAATTATCAATTAGAAAGACACGCAGAAAAATCAAATCCACGAAAAAATATTTGGTTCGAACCATGGATCTCCTCCTATCCAGGCAGGCGCGTTATCCAATTACGCTATAGCGGCCTCTTAGATTTCCGTGAATATATAATGATTAACACGTAAAAATGGATAATATGTTTTAATCAATTAATAAATGAGACTTACAGATAAGGTCGATATACTCACGGAAATCCAAGAGGCGCTATAGTGTAATTTGATGCCATAATCGATCATGATTAAATGCGATATTTTGAACCTAAGAGTTTTATTTTTATTTTTGTAGGGTTAACATTGTGTTATTTTATTTATTTTTCTATATTCATTCGAGAAACACCTGACAATAATTGAGAAAACACAAAGAATGTAAAACACAAAAAAATAGCCAATTACAGGTTTTCACTGGTAGTTACAAAATATCGTATTTGCGTGGTGTACATATACATACATATATGATACAGTATATTGATGAAACTATTTTTATTTTTATTTGTTTTTTGTTGTTATTTTTTGTTGTTGGTTATTATTGATTTTTGTCTATAGATATAGAACATAATTATTGGTTGAAAAAATCTTTGTAAAAACCACGTATATGTGGGATAAATAAATAAATATAACTTTATTCCAGAATGTGGGGAGGTTCGTGCAATCTCACACATTCCATATAAAAGTAGGTACATACATTAAATTATTATATAAAATAAAAGAGAAAATCATATAAAAGAGAAGAGAAAACAAATATCAGTATTAAAAGAGTAGAAAAAAGGAAACAAGTGTAGGTATTAGTATTAACATGAAGAAAAGCCATAGAAATATATCGTATAATAGCGGCTTTAGTGAGCGATGGCGTGTCGATTATGAGGGGCCAGTATCTTTCTTCAGTGTGCATCGATGCTGGATGCTGGAGTAAGGCGGGCTTCCAGGATAAGGATATTTCCGGAGCTGTATATCCTTTCCCTCATTCCTGCCACCCTGGATCTTATGAGGGCTGCAAAGTTGGAACACGCCCCTCAGTGAACATAACGGAAGCGCTGCAATATCTGGGAAGGCCAAACATCATACGGAAGGCGTTGTTATATTGTATGCGTTATTATACAGCAATATCAAAAAAAAATTAATGCATTAATAGAAGATTACTAATTTATAATGCCTACTGAATTCGACATTTTACAGGAAACATGAAAGCTAGAATTCGATATATTTTAAATTAGTAATCCTTGGTGATAGTTTTCAAAATATTTTTTTATTTGGATTTTGTTGCCTTTGCTTTTGTACCTCACATGGATGTATTATTGTTTTTAATGTCTGCCGGTTTTGACACCACTGTATCTTCATTCTTCGTGTGAGTAATGAGAAAAAGATGACGATAATAAACTTATAAAATTAAGGAGACCATCTAGCGGTCTTTTAACGAATTAGCTTAACCAGAGGAGAGAATCAAGTTAGACATAATCGCAACAGATGTCGTTAATAATAATGTTTTAAGGCTTTGCTACAGTACCACCTATGTAGGAGTAATAACGTACCTTACCTATGACTTCTTAAAACATAAACATCATATACAAATGTAAAATAGTGATATAATCATTTGAATAAAAAAAAGATATATGTATGATTAACTATTTTGTTACAGGTCTCGTAATATGAGGTGAATGAGCTACATTGAAATTCTCATTCATCTATGCTAATATTTTTTGTTATTATCTCATTCATTGAAATTATTAATATTTGCTTTTGAAGTGGTAACAATAATTGGTTTGTAATAGTTGAAATAGAAAATAAATGTCTTCTACTCGTCGTGAGACGTCCATTCGAAGACATTTATCGCCGCAGACTAGGGATGGGTCGTCGACGTACTTACCGTCGACGAAACGAGACCGTCCACGTCCGTCCATCGACGAGACGATCAACTAGTTGAATTCGTCAACTAGTTGACGCGTCAACTTCGTTACGCGGACGTCGCGGACGTTTATCTAAACGTCGGGACGATAGTCAACTGTCTACGATTCGACGCAACGCTGCTCGACGGCTCAACCGTTGGTTTTTTTTTTTACGTTAATTTTTAAAATTTAAAGAAGTTCGAAGGAATATAGTTTCGGGGAAAGTAAAACCGCTACTTGTGCTTATATGTAAAAATAAATACTTTATTATTTATTTGTTTACGCACATTATAGGCTTTTCATGTTGTTTTATATACTTCTTTCTATATATAATAAAGAAAGAAGTAGGTATACACAACAATATCAGGTGTAAGCAGTAAAATATTATTTCAATAAAAAATAAAATAATTAAACAGAATTGTTTTATTTTATACAGCGCAAAATTGGGAATTCACCGAAAAATCGCACGTGCACATCGCACAAATCAAGTTAAAAATAATAGATAATAGCTTATTAAGTCTATCTCACCGTACGCATGCATTCAAATTTCAAGTCTCTGTAGTTCGTGTACACAGATCTGCACTCTATGGTCGTGTACTTTAGAGTCGAAATGAAATTACCCATCGAGCCGACTATGACGTCTACAAGTCGACAGCGAGAGATGAGAGAGAAATAAACGGAGACGTTTTGTCTTGCTCTCGCTCGTTGCTTTGCACTATGTTGAATTTCGAATCGTGCACCGTTCACGGCGTCCGCCGTCCACCGTCTACGAATTCAACTAGTCCATGCGATAAACGTAAACCGTCGACGCGTTGACGCAACGTCAACGGTTGATTTCAACTAGTCCGTCCATTCAACGCCCATCCCTACCGCAGACATATGATGAGACGAATAAAAAAAGTGTGCATTTTCAAAAAAAAAAAATGCCTACCCACGTTCATGTTTTATCGATTTTCAGCCTAAAACGGTTCCGTATTCAAAAGTTTCGAAACTATACAACTTTGAGAGGTTCCGTATTCAAAAGTTTCGTAACTATACAGCTTTGAGAGGTTCCGTATTCAAAAGTTTCGAAACTATACAACTTTTTCAGCCGCACTGAATATCGAATGAATGAATGCGTTTTTACTATTATTATTTATAGGTATTACAAAAACACTAATTTCAGGTGAATAAATTTTTGACAGTTTAATAAAGCGCGCGCATTTCGTGGTCTTGTATTTCCGTTACACGCTGCTTCCCGCTGCAACGCGCACGCTACGCCTGCACAACTTCCGTTACAATGAAAAATTTACTCTCAATGCGCCGAAAGACGACAACTTCAGTAAACTTAGTAAATAATTTAGCTTAAAATAACAAAAAAGCTTTATAGAATATTAAAAGGAGTAATTTGGAATACTGCCTTGATAATGAGTCGAAAACGTTCAAGCAACCATTACTCAAAATCAATAGTTATGGAGATATGCGTCATCAAAGTTTGCATTTTTTTTTCAATATTTCTGACTTATTTTTTGCAAAACGTTGGACTATCATTACAGTAACTTATATCGAATATGAAAAATTTATTCCCTTTAATACAAGTCAAATAAAATAATAAAATCCTTCGAATTCCAATTGGAATTTTTTCAGGGTTTTTATCGTTTTATTTAACTTGTATTGCAACGAATGAATTTTTCGTAATCGGTATAAGTTACTGTAATGATAGTAACGTTTTACAAAAAATATGTTAGAAATATTGAGAAAAAAAATCGATGCATGTTATTCGCGGCTAGTATCGATTATCGATGTGATCTTCTCAGTCCGCGACAGATGAAACAAATATGGCGTGTTGGGGAGGCGACAAAACATTACTTTTCGTGACTTATTATAGGAATCACGAATATCTGTGGAATACTCGGTCACCGCTATGTAAAAATAATATAGCAAGAAATAATGTTTATGAAACTTTATCAAAAAATATAAATGATTCAAATCTTACAATAAAAAATATAAAAACTAAAATCAAAGATGTGCGGATGGAAACTCGGGAACAATTTTGATTTATTGGTTCCCTTGAATTTTCTAATTCAGTGTGCAAAGTTTCAATTTTGAACTAGAGTTCCTCTCTAATCTATGACAAGAGCATGCCACTACTAAGCATGTGTTTGATCGTTAGCTTTGAGCATGTTCATTTGTGAGCATGCTTAAAATAAGCATGTTAATAATGAGCAAGTGTGTACAGTTGTTAGGGCATGCTAGTTTTGAGCATGCTAGATATTGGCTATAAATTGGCGTGCGAGGGAGGGCGTCCCTATCGCGTAACATAAGTTGCCAGGGTGTAAATTTATTACACAATACATAATGTACAGAATGTTCGGTGACCGGTGTCGTAGCCTTTGACAGAAATTTGGTCGGGCAGCACTAAAGAAACCAAGCCGTAATGGCGGCCGTTCTATCTGTTAAACTGTCGGACGGTAATATCCGTCCATTATTTGTTTTTCAGCTTCGCAAAACTTTAATACTTCATTGGCAATTGTTCTTGTACCATCCCGGACAGTTTAGGATGTTTTGGACATAATAATTCAGTGTATATTGGTAATCAAGATGTCACAGCTCCCGAGCAAATACAAAATTGAACTGAATGACAGGGCGAGGGGTTACCGCCGGGTGCGGGCGGGGCGGGTTTTAGTTCCAAAGTCGCCGCACGCCAAGTTATTGTGGTCAAGCAATAATGAGCATGCTCAAAATAAGCATGTGTTTATGTAGGTACCTACCTCAACACTGATTTTATTTTATAGCAGTGCTAGATATCATCATCATCATCATGATTCTTGGCACTACAACCCTTGGTGGGTCTTGGCCTCCTCAATATCGGTCTAGTGACTGCTCCCTCCAGTTTCGAAGCTCTAAGACAGAGATATCTTTGAGGACGTTGTAACTCTATCTTAATTTTGGCGTTCCTAAGCTCCTTCGCCCTATTGGCCTTGAGTTCAGCAGGGACTTGTTGCGGACATTCTCTCCACATGACCCAGCCACCGAAGTCTTTCCAGTTTTATAAATTTTGTGACGTTTTGCTCCATAAATAGAGTATAGAGCTCATTGTTGTAACGTCTGCGCCAAAGTCCATTTTCTAGAACCGGTCCGAAGATACGCCTCAAAATTTTCCTTTCAAAAACGTCCATTGCTCGCTCATTCCTCTTAGTTAGTACCCTAGAAGTAAGTGCTAGATATCATACAAGTCCATTTCTAAGTTCTCTGCCTGCCCCTAATGTGAAAACTTTTAGATATATTAAATGATGGGCGAAAGGGAAGAGAGTGCCAGGAAAAGGAAGCAACGTGTAATCGAGCAGCAGCGTAATTTTAGATGCTTTACCTTTGTATTACCTAATAATTATATCAGCACAGGTATCGCTCGGCCCAACGCGGTGAAATGGGAAGCCTTTCTTATCAAAGTATAACATTCTCCGCAATTACTTAACACCGATTAGTGGATTTGCTCTTCGAGAAGAAGAAGAAAGGGACGAAAATGATTTTGGTATATATAAGGTCTGCGTTCCGAGGGAAATCACCAGTTCCTCGCCAACCCAAGAAGACACATCTTCTCGGACCTCTTGAAACCTCTTCGAGTAAATCTATCAATTTTAAACATGTCGCTAAAGATGGTAAGCAGTTTTTATAATGTTATTATTTTTATGATCTTAAATGCTATACTCAAAATCAATTTAACATATTCAGAAATTATTTTTTAAATCTACTTAGAGTATGGTATAATTTAAATAAAGTTTTTTTTTCTGCATTTTAATAAAAATCATGGCGGAAAAAAAATCTTTTTTTTTAATCTACACAGAAAACTAGACATTTGGTAGGTACCTACCTTTCAAATTAAATTATTATTTAAAAATGGGGAGTAGGAAGTAGGAACCTACTCCAAGTTTGGATATTCAAAATTCTGTTGATTTATTTGTTTGTTTAAAATGTTCAAATAGTAATAAAATACAGAGAAAAATAATAATAACTTTACAGGTAGATTCCTGCCTTGATAATTAGTCGAAAATGTCCAAGCAACTATGCCTAATATCAATGGATATATGAAATATCATTTTTTTTCAATATTTCTGACTTTTTTTTGCAAAACTTTGAAGAATCATTACATTATCTGATATCGATTACGAAAAATTCATTTGTTTTAATACAAGTCGAATAAGATGATGAAAACCTTACAGGAATTGAAAATGTATATTTTTTACAAGGTTTTATTTGAGTTGCATTAAAACGAATGTATTTTTCTTATACGATATAAGTTACTGTAATGATAGCTCAACGTTTTTCATAAAATAATTCAGAAATATTTAAAAAAAATGCTCTCACAATATAGTATTCGAATCGGAAATGACTTCAAATAAGAGTTTTTCTCTAACGCATTCGATCAATGCAGCGTCATACATGCATTGCAATATTTCCTGCATGTGTAATTGATGTATGGTCTCTTTTAACGAAATTTCAACGTTTAAGACTTTCAACATTATCATATATTACTATAACCCATAACTGGTTTAATCCAAATGTGTAAACATTCTACAACTAAGGCCCGAATACAGAGTCAACACTTAAATGATATATAAGGTACGCTTAAAAAGTAAAAGTAAAAAAGCGTACTTTAACCTTTAAATCACTAAATATTGTCTCTTCGAAAAGTAAGGAATCGATTTCCACATCTCCAACTCTCACGTTTGTTGTATGGTGAACAGCATCGGCTTCAGCGGGCCTCTTTGTCTCATATTGTATCATCTAAATAATTCATATACATTTTACGCTCTTACTCATAATCAAACACGAAGATTTGCATATAATTTGACCGTCATCTCTTGGTGCTTTTCAGGTGTTCCTGTCCGCCCTTCTTGCGGCCTCTTGCCTAGCTGATGAAGGATTAGTCCAGAAAAGATCTCTGCTCCAAGACCCTGCACCGTGGGTCCTGCCAAGTACGTACAATAATCTATTTTACACGTTTTACTTAGCTTCACCTGTCTGTCTATCAGCGACAGAGATAAATCTTGTAAGATTCCCTCTCCTTCTCGTCTTGCTATTATGGAGCTATTTCAGTCACTGTAATATTGTATACCGAAAATTTATATCAATTGTTCGTCTAAATTGTGTGGCTGGTTGGAAAAAATTGTCAACTGGCAATAAGCCCGCCATTGTAATAATATATGCAGGGTTATTTGGAACACTTTAATAACCTCGCAGGACTATATGCCTGCCTCGATTATGAGTCGAAAATTTTCAAGCAACCGTGGCCTAATATCAATAGAGATATGCGATATCAAAGTTTTCATTTTTTTTTTCAATATTTCCGACTTCTTTTTTTGTAAAATATTGGACCATCATTAAAGTAACTTATATCGAATGTGAAAAATTCATTCCCTTTAATGCAAGTCAAATAAAATTATAAAGACATTCGAATTCCAATTGGAAAACATTATATTGGAATTTCTGCAGGGTTTTTATAATTTTATTTAACTTCTATCGAAACGAATGAATTTTTCGTAACCGATATAAGTCACTGTAATTATACTTCAACATTTTGTAAAAAAAAAGTCAGAAATATTGAAAAAAAATGCAAACTCTGCATTTTGCATTATCAAGGCAGTACTCCATTTTTTTTGCTAATCTAACTCTAAGACACCTGTATGTACACGTTCGACGTCTCATTCAATCAGCAAGATGATCGAAGAAATTCTTTTATGATCCCATTGTCATGAATGTGTCAATTCAAAAAGCCATGTATTCACTAAGGGACAAATCGCGAAACATTCCGCGCGGCATGTCGCATCAACATCTACGCTCATTTTCGGGGACAATGACGCGGTCATTTGATGTGTACAGTTGCCGGCAAACTTCTTGAAATTCTTTGGTGTAGTGGGGAAATGCGCAGAAAACAAAATTTGGGTCTCTTTGGTGGAATGGTACATGCGCAAACTTCCCCCCACTACGCCGTAAAATTTCAAGATGTTTGCCGGCTACTGTACACACCGGGACTCACATATCACTTGTCGCGGAAATGTCGCCCGATGAGGTTATGATGATTAGTGCTGTGCATCTATTTATTCTGACGAGTTTATCGAAACGTACGAGGAGAAAAAGGTGGTGGGTGCGAAATTATTTACTGCAAAGAGAAAGAAGGATGGATCTATGCGATCTTCAAATCTGTCTGACGGATCTTTTGTCAATTTCACTCGAATGACAACAACTGATTTTGAAAATTTATTACAAAGTATCGGGCTTTCCATAGCCAAGCAAGACACAATATTGCGTAACGCTGTTGGCCTTCACATCAGACTTGCAATTACAGTTCAATTAGAGCTCGATCAGTTAGTTAACAATCTCGTGTCCCCACACTAATGTCATGTTGAGTGGTATACAGTTACAGCGCATGTGCATTCACTTGTAAACATACCACGTGGTACTGACGCGCGGCGCGATGTCGCGGCGAGCTCGCTCGGGTACCGTGCTCATGGCAACGTTGCCGGGGCACGTAGAAATGCCCCGCTTGTGCGCGACGTTGCGTAGACTCCTATGCCCCGCGTGATATTGAGGGGCAATTTGTCCCCTAGTGAATACATGAATTCGTAATTTGAATTTTTCATTTCTTAAAGCACCTTGGTCCGCTGCCCCCTGGCCGGCGCCGGCGCCCGCGCCCTGGGCCGCCCCCTGGCCCGCCCCCTGGGCGCAGCCCGACGCGGGGGCGGCGGTGGCCGCGGCGCAGGCGGCCGCGGAGGGCGTGCGGCGCGCGCAGCTGGAGGCGGCCGCGGCCAGGAGGGCGGCGCTGCTGCAGCAGAAGGCGGCGGCCGCCAAGGAGAGCGCCGCGGCCCTCGCCATCCAGAGCAAGTACGTATTCCTCGGGATGTTCCGTTCCGAGCGGTGAATGAGACCCACCGCATTCCCAGGACCGTTTTATGAGCAAGTGCTCCCACATCGGCACTAGGGAATGCAATCCCGAATCGGTATTGCCCTTTCGGGATCCCTCGAGATTAGAATTTCCAATCCCGGGATTTTTGTTTGTTTATAGAGCTGAATAGCAATTAACGACAATGCCTTGCATTTTTTATATCAGCAATTTTAATAAAATGTTCATTATTAATCATTGCATTAGAGTTTTTGTGGGCGTTTTTCCAAGCATCAATCAGTCAATGTAGTAGAGTAAAAAGTACTAAATAGAAGTAGTTTTTATTACTATTTTACGTTGATAAAATACAGCAAATATTATTCAAAACTATTTTCATTATTTGAATGAGACATGAACATAAGTTTTAAGTACTTACTAAAAGCTCTATAGACATATACAATTAAACATACAAAACATAAAAAATGCTGATCAATCCCGATAATCTCGTCCGATTTTCCGGTTCGGGATTGATCTCGTAAAATACCTCGATTCATTCCCTAATCGGCACTAAATTTTCGCAAGGTAATTAAAAAAGATAGAGAGTAGACATCTATCTAGACTCTCTGTGGTAGAGAAAGTACCTACAGAAGCAGTTTGTGAGATATCTCTATATGAGAGAGTAGGGGCATTATCCCTGGCTCTACCCAACCAGTTTCTTCAGGATATGCTTGGCCTTAATAGTTAAGAGACTAGAAGGAATGTGTATTTGATTACGCATTTTTATCGATTATTGCGCGGTATGATCGATATAACCCTGAAATTGTCCGGACCGTTAGATTATTGGTCCCTGATAATTAGCTAAGATAGCGTCAGCAAGGAATGTTTCACATTCCAACCTATAGGATTAACCTGCCGATGGTTATACCTGATGGTTATAGCTGTGCTGAACAATATCGCTTTGGATATTGATCTGTTCCATGTCTCTGAATACCATGTTCCATATCCATATAGCAGGATTATCCTACATCTTTTATAAAAATTCTTATATATGTTGTAGAACCTCGTTAATTCGAAATTCAAAGGACCCAAAAAAAACATTTCAAATTATACGGAATCTCTTTAATATGAAATTCAAGGTAGGTACAAAAAAATTCCGGTGTGACTGCGAAATTCGTCAAAAATCGTAAAACTCATGAAAAAATCCATTATTTTTGGGAAAAGGGTCTATATTTTTTCATATTTGAAGATATCTTGTTTTATTATGCTTATTTATAATGATAGCGAGATTTCTATCAGATACTAATGTACCTGATGTTGATAAATTTGTTGTTCTAATTTGCGAAAAAATATAAATGTTTTTTTTCAATTTTGTCACATTTAAAAAAAAACATTTTTATGAACTAATTTGTATTGTTTTATGGCGCGAGGGTATTGAGTGAAATAAATTGTATTGATTTATGGCGCAAGAGGCTAAAAATATTTCGAATTACGAATTCCGTGGTTTTCGAATAATCGGTGTTAATGTATGATGAAAAACATTTTGGGACTTGTCTGAAAATATTTGAATTATGGTGAATTTCGAGTTATCGGGGTTTCGTTATACTAATTAAATGTAAGTATGTCGTGTTTATAATATTTATTAAATAAGTCGAATAGGCATGATGACAGATTGTGAAATAATCTTCTATAATTTAGGCATACGATATTAGCGAAAACAACATTATATCGTAATAAACTGAGTTTTTACGAAAGTAATTGCATTTTCATCTACATATTTGTAATTTCTCGTAAAAACGCCCGCAGGTGTCATGGCGTCTACGCGACGTCAAGCTTAAGTAAACATTGCGTTGTGTCTATTGTATGGTTTAGGGTGTTTTTATTATGAATAATAACTCATTAATATACTATATGTAGACTTTCAATATAGACTTCACCAGATCCTTCATAGGTTGTTGACAGTTGACAATAATCTCCCTCACATGTCTCCATGGATTCTGTAGGGATGTGCCCACACAATCTGTCAGTGATGTGACATCTATGACAACAGTTTAGAGAAGCGGTGATGGGTACTTTGGCGTGACGTCATTCGCAGTTAAAATGGTCGAATGCAGAATTTTATACTTTTATTGTATTGAAAATCTCTTTTCATCTGCTTATTTAGATGGACTTCACAAGGAACTGAAAGAGATTAATCTTCATACATGATCAAAAAAAAATATTTTATTGAAAAAAATATATATACAGGGTTATTTGTAAATCATTAATAACCTCGCAGGACTATATTCCTCCCTTGATTATGAGTCGAAAATAAGTCAGGAATATTGAAAAAATAATGCAAACTTTGATGTCGCATATCTCCTGAACTATTGATATTACGTCATAATAGCTTAAACATTTTCGACTCATAATCAAGGCAGGAATATAGTCCTGCGAGGTTATTAATGTTTTACAAATAACCCTGTATATTAATTTCAATTCTTTAATATTGTCTTCATCACGCCTATTGGACCGCATTTTTCAGCGAAGAGGCCACGTCTCGTCTGCGCTCGGAGGCCAGGGCGGCCTCGGGGGAGGCGCTGCACGCCCAGGAGGAGGCGGCCGCCGCCGGAGCCAGGGTGGCCGCCGCCCAGCGGGAGGCCGCCCAGCGGGAGCAGCAGGCGGCCGCCGCGCTCAGGGCCGCCGCCCACCACGCCGCGGCGCACATCCAGAGGGCGGGTAAGGACCAGCGCCTCCCTGGCCGTGCGGAAACGCAGGTCTAAGGAGTCCTTAAGTCATCAAAATACACCATTATCACACAGATTTTAAGATCTTTATCCCAACGCTTAATAGACGAGGATTAAAAAAAAAACGACATAGCTATACGTCGGTGTTCGTCGTACTTAAATAAGGATATTTGTATATTTTCACGTATCTCTCTCAAGTAAATTTTTAAACTAAAAAATATATGTTTATTTGGAATATCATATTGAGGATTGTAGTACGGGCTTGCCAGGCAACTTTCTCCCGCTTTCTTCTTACCGGACAAAGCTAAGGAATGGTCTTTTGATTGTGGTCCTATAGTTTGATAATCGAAAATTCGGATAACTGAATGTATGAAGAAAAGCAATTATTGTACATATGTATTATTAATTCTAGAAAGATAACTTACCTCGCCCGCGTATACATAAAAAACATTTTCTTATATCACTTACTGTAGAAGTACCTACACTATTCTTGTCAGCTAACTTACGACCAGTTTCTCCTTTTTTTTAATGAATCAATAATATTTATTTTATCTTTAATTAAACGATAATACTACTCGCATACGCTTTGGCATTTTTAAACACAGACGTGACACAATGCAATGCAGCAGAGATGATTATAACTAACTTTCAAAAATGGACGGTGATCGCGGATAAACACAGTTGCGACATGTCGGTGCACGTACGAATTAAACTACCCACAAAGTTATTTCATCGTGGTTGACAATCTGAATAATCGCGAATCCGTATAACTGAGGTTCGGGTAATGGAATCTCTACTGAACCTTTATTTACTATGTCCGATGTCTGCAATGCCTTTAGAAAATGGATTAATTTTTTCCAATGCCTTCTGATTCGGGCGATCTGATCTGACAGAGCTTCGCTCTGCCGCAAATGTAACCTCACCATTCTCATGTTTTAACTAAAATGACATCAAATAAGTACTAATGCTCTATTTAAAGCTTACAGAAAGAAGATTATTTCACATGTACTTATTTTTTCTTCTCCCACAGTGTCCTGATTTAAAATTATGGTAAAATTGTCATGGTTGCGTTGAACCACAAAAAAGAGAAATATCGTTGGACTCATATTTATTTTTGACATTTAAAGGATGTCATATACTTCTTCGTCTATCTGACCACACCACCGAAATATACCTAAGTTTCGTTTATTTTTTATATTTATTCTCGTCTATTGAGTATTGAGATAAAGATCTTAAGATCCCAATATTGCTATTATTTTCGGAATACGGCCGTTTATGTAATAATCCTACCAGAGAATGTTACCATATGACGCTGTTTACATGCTAACATAAACATACTACGATTTCGCGATAATTTTGTTTGCCATAAAAATTAATGTTTTTAATAGTAAACTACTTGAGACCTGTATACTTTCTTATATTGTAAATTATATAGCTGTCATTTTCTATAATCAAAATATCATAATAACAATCTGTTCTCTAAAATCAAAATATCATTCGTTTTGGAACAGAATTGTTACATTCAATTGTTAATTTCAGATTCGTTACAGACTCGTCAACTTGCGCGATATTCTCTTCGCTTCTCCTGCTCCATGGTGGCCCAGTTTTCTTCTGTTTTACCATCGAATCTGTCTCTTAAAACTTCATGAGTCACGATTTAATTTAATTAATAATCGAACATTCATTCACACTGTCTAATTTTTAATCAGTAGTGAAATAGGCGCCGAGCAATCACATAAGAATCGCGCATTGTTCCCCTGTGAAGCGATCCATTGCGACTAAATTTCCAAGAACTTCATTTACGGTTCGCGCGCAGAAGCGAATTAAATAGTGTATAAACTTATGGTCCACTCCGTACATTTTTTCTTCTATTGTATGGCCTGATGGTATACGTGAGTAGATTTATTTAGTTACAACCAGAGTATAAAATTGTGTGAGATAAACTAAACCCCTTCTATAGCTAATACAGTTAAACACATTTAGAATGCAGTTTAAGTATTTTTTCTTGCATAATTAAACCCTCTAGTAAACAAAACGTATTTATTACAATAGATGTTATTTTTAATTTATTAAAATTTTGTTCCAAGCCGAGACTCTTCAAGTAAAAACTTTTTTGAAAGAAAGTGCCAATTATTTAAGACATTATACTTTTTAATAGTATTTAGTTTCGCCTTTTCTTAATTGTTTCAAACTTTGCAAGCTCCTAGAATTTTTTTTAAATAAGTCAAACATATTGAAACTAAATACACGCCGTAGCGTTGTTACATACATGTCTACATAAATATTTTGGTGGTCTGTCGCTACAGCAGTCGTCAAAGATACAGAATTTATTTTTACTTTTCAAGATGTCGAATCGGCCAAATTGTCGGCAATCCAGAGGTCCGAAGCAGCGGCGGCAGCCAGCAGAGCCTCCGCAGCAAGGAACGCAGCCCTGGCACCACTGACCACCACCTCGACCCACCTGTCTATACCCCTTTCGCTTCCGTTCCACTTGCCCGCGCACTGGGCTTAAAAATCAATTGGTATTTTTTTTAAAGCTTTTATACATATTTCGATATCTTTGTAGCGTTATCGATGTATTTTAGGCGTTGCAAATTTATAAACAATTTTGCATATGACCCCATAATAGGTTAGTTTCACTTTCTATTATTATTATTTTAGATAATTAGAATAAAGGCATAAAAATATATGTATGTGTATTTTGTATCTCCATTAATGGCCTGTTGTTTGATCAGAAGTAAGAGTAATAGTTAAGAAAAAAGCATAGATTTTTGCATTCTCCACCAATCAAAACACCCGTTTTCGTAAAAATCTATGCTTTTGGGCTTAACTCTAACAGGCCCTAAGAAAGCATTATCTGAAAGCGTTTTAAAACACACATAATTTTTAAAAATACAATTATGTCATTCAGGTCATCTGCCGAGTATTTACCATGAAATTCATAAATTCACCACAGCACGGCAGGGGCCGGTGTTTCCGTAGAATCTATTTTTCAACAGTGAAATTATTATTTATTTAAAAAAAGGGATATTCAACCATTGTACTCACAACTAACGCAAACAGATACCCAGTTTGACAAATTATTATGTATTATAAAAATGATTTGTGTCCGTAAATTATAGTTCCGGCGTTTATTTTCTAAATTCACTAGTCAGGCTAATTCACCATCTCATTTCAAAATGACGGTTTAAAATTTAACTCGGGTAACATGGGTTCTTGAGTTAAAAATGAAAAACATTGAAATTATCCATCTTGCATTGTTGTGACCAGAGCAGAAAAGGATGTTTTAAAAATATTTTCGCCATCCAAATAAATCATATAAATAATAAACTCAAAATTAATTACATAACAAATATATATTTTAATTAACATCACGTTTTCGATCAATAGATGTATTTATTTTTTAATATTTTTTTACTTCGTATTTAGTTCCATACATATGCTGTATGGGTTAAACATGATTTATACTAAAAACTTATTGTATTACAGAATCTTTAGTCATTAAAAAGTTTTTCACACCAATCTAATTACTGTATATTGTATTGTTTTCGGTAGACTATAAGATGTAAGAATTAGATGATGCATGATGCTCCCTATATACTAGGTATGTTATACATAGACAGTTACAAAATTAAAATGAAAATATTTTCTTGAATATGTATCCTTAGTTACTATAAACTGATTATATTATTCATAACCTACTTGATTTCCAATATTTTAATAAAAATAATTAAAACTATATTTTATTCAATATTTTTTTATTATGAACACTTAATAAAATAAACAATACATTTTTTAAATATTTCTTATGCCAAATTTCGTACATACATGCAATATATTAAGAAGTTTTCAAAAAAGGCATTTTCATTAATGATTTTAGTAAAGGGTAAAGTAAATACACACAAAATCAGTTGATTTTTCACACAAATTAAACTATTTTATCATTATTATTTGTCGACTAAACGTAGTTGCAATCTCTTGTCTAATTTTTGGGGACGATTGGACACTTTGAATTTTCATTCAAAAGGAAATGACCCATGTCTAAAAAGTTCAGACCGATAAGTCGAAGTTTTCCCAAAACTTCATTGGAACACGCATCTTCTGCAGGGCGAACACAAACTTCTTTATCGTCTAAGCGAACATTCAAATCTTCGCCCATAGAAGAAGGATTTTCTTCAGTGGTCGGTGTGGGCATTGTAGTGTTCCATACAATTTCTTCCCCCGATACAGATGCATTAAACTTGGGTTCATCGTTGAGATCATTGATTTTTTCCGATATTTCTTGTGGGCCTTCCGTTGTTTGTATTTCTGCAGGGGTCCATGCAACATCTTCCAGTAAATCCTTTGAAGATGCATTGTACATATGTTCAATATCGAGATACATCTTATCAATTACTTCTGGTTGTTTTTGTGTTGTTGCTTGAGTTTCTTCGGCAGTCGGTGTTGGCATTGTACTGTTCCATACAATTTCTTCCAATATATCCGATATAGACGCATTAAACTTGACTTCATCATTGAGATCATTCATTTTTTCGGATATTTCTTGTGGGCCTTGAAGTCCTGTTGTGTTAGGTGGTTTAGTGTCATTTTTTGAATACAAATGGCATGATTTAGCACTGTTTGGTTTCGATAGATCATCGATGTATGAGTATTCATCAAAACACGGAGTGTATACGTTAATAGTCGTAGGTGGTGTTGTGGTAGTTATTTCTTTTGGGCCTTGACTAGAAGAATGCTCGGAGGATTGTGGAAGTCCTGTTGTGGTAGGTGGTTTAGTGGCATTTTTTGGACGCAAATGGCATGGTTTACCCCTGCATGGTTTCAATGGATCATCGTTGTACGAGTAATAATCTCCATACGCGGGGTATTCGTTAAAAGTCGTACTTTCAATTCTTTCGGTGGTAGTTATTGGAGTAGGATCAGAAACAGGCGTCACACAACCCTGCTTAAGGGGAGCTTGGAGAAGAAAAATTGGATTGATGAAAACATTTGGTCCAGCATATCCCGGACAAGAGTCGTTTTTTTTTTTATTCTCTATGAAGGTTTCCGAAGACGAAAATCTGTGGTAACCTAATTTTGAAAGTATTTGATCAATAGGTCCTGTACAGTTGCCCGTCAGATGATCTGTTGAACGCACAACTCTGTCCAATCCTTGGTTATCTTCAGATGCGTGGTTTTTCATGTCGCCATTTTCGTTTTCACTGTAGGATGGCATATAGGTTTGTTCTTTTTCTGCATGTTTATTCACCTGTGGAGTTATTCCACGAAATTGCTCTTCGTAGTCTGATTGGCTGATTTCTTCCACCGACTTGAGATCGACTGCAGAACGGCCATCGTACAAGTCAACCTGAAAACATAAAAATTTGCACTATAATTTAAATACTTGTATTTTTATAATAAGTGGAACCAGGAGCCTCATTTAAAGATTATCCAATAGTAAAAACTTCTCAGAATTCGCAAATCAGCTTTTGAAAGTAGGCCACACATTTAAAATAGAAGACGGTATTAAGATTCTCCATATTAATAATACAGGCCTTAGATTAGATAACTTAGAAATATTCGAAATCAAGAAATGCCTGAACACTAAGGCCAATTAATAACCAGTTGAATTTTACGAATTATCAATTGTTTGATATATTCCCCATTTCGGTGTCTACTTGTCAATTACCCCCACCATAATTGTGGCAGCGCGCAGCGCCCTCGTTTAATAATTAACCTGTTACCAAAAAGGGTTATGGATAGTTGATATGCGTCCGTCCTGACGAAGATACAGTGGTATCGAAACCGATAGACGTAAAGTTAGTCCGAGTGGTTTATATAAAGTTTTTAATTAATTAAAATTAAAAAATATCCAAGAATTTAAAAATCTCCGCAGAATTTCTTCCACCAACCAAAATACCTCAGCAGTGTTAAAGTGAAGAAGGTTGAGATGCCTAAGACACGTTGTCAGATGTACGAGCAATCCGTTAGGTTAGGTTAGGTGTACGAGAAATCCGTTAGGTTAGGTTAGGTTAGGTGTACGAGCAATCTGTTAGGTTAGGTGAGGTTAGGTGTAGGAGGAATCCGTTAGGTTAGTTTAGGTTACAAGTTAACTTCAAAGGCTGAGTTGAGCGAACAATACTCGAAAGCCCGCAGAAAAACCGCAACTTGAGACAGGGAGGCCTGGAAGATGGCGCTGTTGTCAGCCATGGACCTGAAAGGCCCTTAACAGCCTTAAGGCCCCCCCCGAACATTAATAACAATTTATTTATTTCAGAATAATTTGAGTTTGTCCAAATTTTTCAATAACACAAAAAAATTCCAAATCAAAAAAAATTAGATATCATTAGCGAAATCTGTATTTGATTAGGGGAATGAAAAAGCTTTGGACGTTTGTGGTACTAGTCAAAATTACAACATACATGCGAAACGGGTTGTAAAACTTAAATATACATACATATATACAACTTCCAAAAATCTGATAGATGTGGTATTCTATCATGGGTGGAAATAGTGAACGTTATATTGTGTAAAGTAATCACTTAAACCAGCTGTACGATAGGTCGTAAGCCCTATGAATACCCAAAAATGAAAAAAACTTCCATACTCCCATAAAAAATATATTTCGTCTCTATGAGACATCTATTAGGGTGTTTACATCATGTAAAAAACAGAGAAGAAAGAATAGTAAAAGTCGACAAAAATGAAATAATATTAAGAATATAAATACAAAAAGTCATAAGAAAATAAGTAATATTTTGAAAGTAGTGAGAAGTAAAAGAAATAACAATATGTATGTAAGCAGTAGATACAAAAGAAAATGATTAAAAAATGAAAAAAATTCATCAGATAAATACAACAAATAATAGATCATATATACAGGGTTATTTGTAAAACATTAATAACCTCCCAGGACTATATTCCTGCCTTGATTATGAGTCGAAAATGTTCAAGCTATTATGACCTAATATCAATAGTTATGGAGATATGCGACATCAAAGTTTGCATTTTTTTTCAATATTTCTGACTTATTTTTTGTAAAACGTTGGACTATCGTTACAGTAACTCATATCGATTACGAAAACTTCATTCGTTTCAATACAAGTTAAATAAAATGATAAAAACCCTAAAAAATTCCAATTGGAAAACATTCCAATTGGAATTCGAAGGTTTTTATTTTTTTATTTGACTTGTATTAAAGGGAATAAATTTTTCATATTTGATATATGTTACTGTAATGATAGTCCAACGTTTTACAAAAAATAAGTCAGAAATATGGAAAAAAAAATGCAAACTTTTATGTCGCATATCTCCTGAACTATTGATATTAGGTCATAATAGCTTGAACATTTTCGACTCATAATCAAGGCAGGAATATAGTCCTGCTAGGTTATTAATGTTTTACAAATAACCCTGTATAAGATGACTATAAAATATAAGATGCGTAGATTTGTCTTCTGAATTTGTGAATTATATGTATTATGTGATTTTAATCTGCCATCAAAAATTAAGATTTATTGAGAGATTAAGGCAGGCTTAATATAAATTAGGCAGGTATATGAAAATGATGATATTTCTCTAAAAATATTAATTAAGTATAAAATCTACTACATATGTGCGATAGTTGATCATTCTGTTCTGTGTACGTAATACATTAAACAGTGATTGTATGAAGCACTCCACGTGCTATTTCTATCCTCTTTCATTTCACAGTTTCGACAGAAAAGTTCTATAGACGTACCAGTACAAATTGGCGTTGCCAGGGTGTAATTTATTACACAATACGTAATGTACAGAATGTCCGGTGACCGGTGTCGAAGCCTTTAATATAAATTTGGTCGGGCAACACTAAAGAAACGAACCAGTAATGGCCGCTCTATCTGTCAACCTGACAAACAGTAATATCGGTCCAATATTTACTTATTCAGCTTCGCAAAACTTTAATACTTCATTGGCAATTGTTCTTGCACCATCCCGGACTGTTTTGGATGTTTTGGACATAATAATTCATTGTATATTGGTAATCAAGATGTCACAGCTCACGCTCAAATACGAGAATGAACTGAATGACAGGGCGAGGGGTTACCGCCGGGCGCGGGCGGGGCGGGTTTTAGTTCCAAAGTCGCCGCACGCCAATTTATGTTGGGCAAGCAATAGTGGTTTTGTAGTGAGGAACATCTATATTAACGGGATTTTGGTGGTCCGTGGGAGCCAGGGTCGGCAGGGACACGCGACAAAACTCTTGTAGCGAAGGGAAAAACTACATTTCAAAATGAAGACTACAACACGCACACGTTCACCATTTTGAAGACCACAAAGTGTGTGCTGCATTTTTAGTAGGTACCGAAACACTACACATTTCATCTACTTCAATAAACTATATGAAGCGAAATAATTGTAGTACTACAAAATTGTATCTACTACAATCACTTACAAGAAGTACTACAAAATTTTCAAATCACGGGGAGAGGGAGTTGTTTCAGTTTCCAAACTTTTCCTCATTCAGCCACCAAAATAATTTCGACCGTTTTATAAGATCTGACGGGGGGCTGGGTATTTAAAAAGACGTTTTGGTTACAACTTGCATAAAAATCGGTCAAAAATGTTTACAAAATGAAGTGTGTGAAGTTTGAAGTGTGTACTTTGAACTTTGAAGTATAAAATTTGTGGTATTCAATTTGAGGTGTGCAGTTTGAAGTGTGCAATTTAAAATGTGCGATTTGAAGTGTGCAGTTTGAAGTGTGTAGTTTGTAGTGTGCAGTACACTTACAAACGTGTGAAGTGTGCGCTTCAGTATAATGTAGTACTGCATCGTTGTTCTTAGTACAGAGCGAACCCATCACTAGTTAAGACAGAAGAAAAGAAAAATCAGTCAAAAAAAGATTTTCCCGACATCTCTTCTTCATCTAGCAGTAACTTTACGGGAGTCAAGTCACATTAATGAATTTTGTACGCTATAAAGGGTACCTACGTAAATAATTATTTGTTGATTTACTTAGAATCACGATGAGAATCAGGGGAAGGTGACCAACTGTTGTATAAAGAAAATCAGAACACGAGACGATTTATACCGTCAGTGGCAGGCTTAATGAAGGTAAAAATCAATTCATCAAGTACCCCAAAATTAACTGGTATGGACACGTCTTTCGGAGGCCAAGTAGCCTCAAAGAAAGAGTACTAGTAGCTCTACCAGAAGAGGATACCAGAAAGAACAATAGACCCTAGTCACGGAGACAACACAGTCAGGAAGCATTGGATGTGCATTGTCCAAGAAATAAAATGATCCAACCGGAACACAACAACGTTAGAAGGAAAAACAGAAATAAATGCAGAAAAACAAACTTACATGGAAGCACAATATGCAAAGTGCAATTATTTTCGCCCACATCATGATGCTTGTCCTGAGCAATGCGAGCAACTGAAGAAACCACTCGTGAGCGTCGGCTTTTAAACGATTTTTTATCTCTCAGACAGGACTTTTAAGTATGCCAGTAAACCTTAAAAATGCACATCGCTTCTGTATCTTTTAGATTTGATAAAGTTATCTGAAAAGAGAGCCAGTTAAATCACGTATTATGCGAATCTGCCTACCAGTCGACAGATGTGTTCCTTTCGTCGAGACACGTTTTGGTGTCCGAGCAAGAATGTGCCGTCTTGCATTTACATGCTTTTTTGCGTGTGCGCGTGATTATAGCCTCGTATTGATTCTGTGGAATTCTACACTATTTATTTCAATATCTACTTAGATATCTTTCCACGAATAGAGGATAGTATCCTGGAAATGGCGATCCCTAAAGCAAAGAAAAGATATATATGTGATATAGATGAGAAAGATGTGATTCATATTTTCATCTTTTGGTCATATAATGAGAGGCGAAAAATACTCCATCCTTCAACTCGTCATGAAAGGGAAGATGTCACAGAGGGGTCGGAAGGAGGCGGCATTCCTGGCTTCGAAACATCCGAGAGTGGACCGGGATAAGAAGCGTGGAAGAGCTGTTCCGCACTGCCCTGGACAGGGAAACTTTCTCCCAGATGATCGCCGACGTCGGGGGGACCCGACAGGGCACATGAAGAAGAAGAAAGTAAATAAAAATTGGACGAAATAAAATGTTAGTTATGTTAGTATATAACCACTTACGGAAATTTTTATTCTACCGGTTTCGAGACGTCCCTTCGTCAGGATAATGACCCACACTAGCATGTAAATACCACTACTCATCACAACCACAGTTATTATTATTATTTAATTCACAAATTAACACCTTCCCAAAATATTCGCCACATGCGTGTTAATCTAACCGAAGGTTAACATGCACTAAGGTTCCTACCAAAAGAGATCAAGAATTTGAGGGGCAAAAGGGAGACAGGGTGGAGTCTAAAGGAGGTTTGATGCGTCTTGTGTTTTGTCCAATAATGCTGAATCAATCAGAGGACTATAGTAAAAGTTTTTTTGATTATTAATTAGAGGAATATTGTATAATATGTAATTATAAAATACCTAGGCGCGATTATAGATTCAAAACATACATTTACAAAAAATACTAAATATGCTGCAAAAAGGTGTCTTTATTTAGAAGAATTAGAAACTCTATAACCAAAAATACGAGTATATTAATAGATAATATAATACTATGGTTCTCCCGCACATTACTGTTCCGGCATATTATTTATAAGCAACGAAGGAATGCTAAAGAAACTAAAAAACTAACCCATAAAAACCAAGTTTTTATTATACTCCATTTCTTTGTAAAATATAACAACAATTAAAGACGAATAAAAACATATAACATAACACTAAACTTACAGGAATTTAATATATTTCTAAACTGTCAGATGTTTTGAGCTTGGATTAGACATTTGTCACAACATTTGTCAGTCAATTTAATCAAGATTTTGATAGATTCATTTATCAAGAATATCGTAGCTTATAATTTCCAGCGTCAAATGATTTAGAATCGTCTGAATCAGATTTGAGTAATGTAGCAGAAATCTAAAAGAAATAAATGATTATTTGATTTCTTCTCAAAAAACCGAATTTTGTGTCATCCGTGAACCAATTGTCATAAATTTTCGAAATTGGTAGTGAAGTATCTATTACACAAACCGACCGAGTAATTCAAATTTTTAATATTCCGTGACGTCGTTAGGCCGCTGTTGGTAGTAATCAAACATTTGTATGTTTTCCAATTTTAAAAAACCTTTTAAGTTTCTAAAAAATCTTTTTATTTTAAATTTATTAATTATTTAAAAAAAAAAAAATTTAACTAAAATTTGATAGATTTTCTTGATCGTCGCCACGAAGCTGCTTGCAAAGTTTTAGCTCGATTGGATCACGGGAAAAGGGTTAAAAATCGATCCAAAGTTTTTTCGACAGACAAGCAAGCAATCAGTCGCCACGAGTTAAAAGAAAGGGAGTAAAAAAGTAACGCATAAAAACCAAGTTTTTACAATACTCCTTTCTCATTTTAGGGTTTCGTGTCTACCATATGCGGAACACTACGCGTTGAGCTTCGGTCGGGCGACGCTACGAAAGGTAGTACTAAAAAATTTCCAAAAATCCAAAATTATACTATTATCAGGTTTCACGTCTACCAGATGTGTTGAAATATTTTCACACAACTTAGTAAGTTGTATGAAAAAACCATTCAAAATTTGAAAAATCCAAAGATTTATTAATTTTTTTTAACGAAAATTTGATAGATCTCCTTGATCGTCGCCACGAGTTTGCCTGCAAAGTTTCAGCTCGACTGGATCACGGAAAAAGGGTTAAAAATCGATTCAAAGTTTTTTCGGCAGACAAGCCGACAGCAGGCAAGCAGACGCTACGAGTTAAAAGAAAGGGAGTAATTAATTTTATTATTTATTAGGTTATGAAGATGCCAACCTATTCCGTTTTTTGTATAGAATTTGTAGCCCTGTATTAATATCAAATTTGATTACATTTTCGGCAAATTCAGAAAACCCTATTTTTGTTAAGCATTTAATGTATTATTTTATTTTAATATTTACGTTTCTCTATGTTTAATCAATAAAGAAAGCCAGACAATCATTGCAGCTGAGTTTATAAATACTTAGTTAGTTAATAATTTACTGGTACAAAATGCTGGCTTTACTCCCCTTTCCTCCCCCCCACCTAGTTGACATTCTGTTCCTCTCTTACTTTCTTTCCCTATGTAAATGTCTGTACTTGGATTAGTCTATATCATATCATACTGTCCTGGTAAAGGTTGAGACCTGAGACCAACCGAAACTAGTTGACGAATATATGTTGTAATATAATAAATAGTTTAAAACTAAATATTTAATTTTATTTTAAAATTTTAACATTATATTTTACATTCGAATAAAATGATAAAAAAAACCTTGCAAAAATTGAAAAAAAATATTTTTTACAAGGTTTTTATCATTTTATTAAAGTTGTATTGAAGTAAATGAATTTTTCATAATCGATATAAGTTAATGTAATGATAGTTTAACTTTTTGCAAAAAATAAATCAGAAATATTGAAAAAAATACAAATTTTGATATTGCATATCTCCATAACTATTGATACAAGGTCATGGTTGCTTGAACATTTTAGACTCATAATCAAGGCAGGAATATAGTCCTGCGAGGTTATTAATGTTTTACAAATAACCCTGTATATGTAGGTACACCACGCAAATACGATATTATGTCACTATCAGTAAAAAACCTGTAATTAGCTTTTATGTTTCCCATTCTTTTTATTTACTTAATTATTGTTAGCTGTTGGTTTTCCGAATAAATATAAATAAATAAATAAAATGCAAACTTTGATATTGCATATCTCCATAACTATTGATACAAGGTCATGGTTGCTTGAACATTTTGGACTCATAACATAGTCAGGAATCTACCGGAAGTTTCTGCTGCTAGCTCTGGTACACCCTGTATAACTCTAATGAAGGCTCGGCCCGGCTCTGAGCCGAAATGTATATTCAACAGGTGATGTCAAAGTGTAATTTTATTTTAAAAACTAATATATAAAATTTTATTTTTAATAATGATTTCGAATTGCTTTTTATCTAATCCGATTGGTTTTCGCATTCTGTCCGTTGTTTTCTGAATAGATACGTGGTTTTATTGATTGCTTTTGGTGCTTTGTTGTAAATACAGGGTGTACCAGAGCTAGCTACCGAAAATTAGCCGGTAGATTCGTGCCTTGATTATGAGTCGAAAATGTGCAAGCAACCATGATCTAACGTCAATAGTTAAGGAGATATGCGACATCAAATTTGCATTTTTTTTCAATAATTCTGACTTATTGGACTATCATTACAGTAACTTATATATCTTCCAATTCCAATTGGAGTTTTTTCAGGGTATTTATTTAACTTTTATTAAAACAAATGAATTTCTCGTAATCGATATCATAAGTTACTGTAATGATACTAAAAAATAATTCAGAAATATTGAAAAAAAATGCAAATGTAAATCCATAACTATTAATATTTGGTGAACATTTTCGACTCATATCAAGGCACGAAGCCACCTGTAAAGTATTGTGGACTAGCTCTGTTAGATCCCGTATACGGAGCCAAGTAGTAGCATAGTCTTTGTACCTACTAAAGTTGTTTTAAATTTGGTACCATTAATTTCTATTTGCTTTCGCTCTGGTGTTTAAATGTGAAATACATATATCGTCATAATCGTAGAATAACGATGCATGTGATTTTTCTCAAGTTTGCAGGAGAGCAGTTTGAAGTTTTATTTACATAAAGACACTTTGTGTCATAGCTCGATAACTACAAAAGATTTTCCTTTGAAACTCGGGTTAGTTATTTAAAGTTGATACCTTTAAAACCTCAAATATAGTCAGCGCAGTACAACGACGTTTTTACACATGCTGCATTGTTCTACGATCGCAAATCAGAACCGTCGTTATACCGACTTCGCATAACGAAGTTTAAATTAATGAGAAAAAATACACTTTTTATATACCATTAGATGGCTTCTTAAAAGTCAATATGGAATTTTTTGCACATCCGTCATTGTTCTACGATCATGACGATATGTGAGTTGGTTTTTCGTTGTACTGGTATATTATTATGAATTTGCATTATTTTTTTTAAATAGAGATGTGCACATGGAACACGTGTCACTCAATATTCTTACTATTTTCAAACTAAGCTAAACGCTTCTGCTATGAAAATAGGACTAACTTGCTATCACAATTGCCTAGCCACGACACTGATGGGATTCAATATTATTATGAAAAACTCTTTTTATTAACTTCACTTGATTTCTCGTGTGGAAAAATCTTGGAAGTGAAAATTAACACACTTCCCGTCATCCAATCGAGCTGAAATTTTGCACATCGCCTTGATGTCGGTGACAATGCATTTTTTGTGGGTTACACGCACACAAAAAAATGAAAATTTATCACAGATGTTCAGGCAAGAAGGACCTACTTTCTGGTTCTATTCTAAAATTATTTACATTATGGACACTTTGGAATTTGTATATTTATTTAAAACCAGCTTACCCGCGCGGCTTCGCACGCGTAGATTTTGAGTAACTTTTAGTCATATTTTATCAATTTGTGTATTAACCTTAACAAATAGATATAAGTCGTCTCAGACTTCTTGAAGTCTACAACTTTTATATATAGTATTTAAATATCTCTTAACTTTAAGGCAGCGTTCGTAAAAAAAAGCGTCGCTCGACCGAAAATAGGTCACCACGAAAAGCCCTTTAATTTTAATGGGATAATATATAGCCAATAACCACTCTGAATGTCCATTCTAAATATTTATGAAAGAATTTTTGAAATCGGATTAGTAGTTTCGTAGATTACCTCCTACATACAAACTTATAAACTCACAAACTTTACCTCTTTATATATTAGTATAGATTGATAAAGAAAAACAAAAGCTGGTTGTTATCTTATAAAATGATTTATTTAATAATAATTGTTTTTTTAAATTGATTCATAATGACTACTATGTTTTAATTGGTTATTTTTTTCTTAATACACTTTAATAAACTGAGAATTTCTTAACCCTACAAGGCTACTGTTAGTCGTTTCGACTAACACGGCGAACATTTGTTGCAGTGTATGGCGTTAATTCTCCGCGTCAACTCAGTCACCGACAGGACGCCTCAAGAGGCGGTTGCGTCACGCTGGTAAGCGCCGCCATTTTCGATACACGAAAGGCTTGGGTTAAACAAATTTACAATATTTTTTCAAGAAGAAATCGTACAATATCATTGTTGAAGCTTGCATTAAATACAATGTTTTTAAAACAGACATGTTGTCAGATGTGGTAGCAGGCTGGCGGGAGCGGCGCTGGGCACGCGTCAGTCGAATACAGATTATGAGGAGGTCTGAAAAATATTTTAATATCTATTAATTATTTTTTCTCGAGACCAGCCTTCTTTAGCGCGGCTAGTTGTAAAAAAAACAATATTTCCTGAGTTAACTCGGACATCTACATAGAACTCTTATCCGCAATATTTTTTTTAAAATTAAATTTCTGTTTTTTTTTTTGTCAGAGAATTTTTTTTAACTAAAAGCGAAAAAATACGCTCATTTTGTATGTAAACTCAAACTTCACAAAGCTCTCCTCCTATAAAATTGCTTTTTTGTAGATGGCTTAGTTTACGTAGGGACCGAGATGATTATACAAAACAATAAATAAATAAAATCCCATGTCGTGTCAAAATGGATATTAATAAAAAAGGGCAAAATACAGAATTAATGAATATGTTATTAAATAAAAGAGACTTATTTTGATTTTGGTAATATTTGTATTTTTTCTTGTATTGTTGTATTGTATTGTTGATTTGTATTTGAGTTTATAAGATCTATTGTAATTAATTAATATGAATGTATTTCTGTTAAATACAATTTATTTATATATGTATTGATGCACCTACAGACAAATATCAATGTGATGTTTTGTGGGTCTGAGATGTAAAAAAAAAAATTTAATAAAAAATAAAAATAAAAAAATTTAAAAAAATTCAGCACTCGGTAGGCAAGGATTGTTACTAGCTGACTTACCGTCACGCCGTTTTCCGCGGGGGTAGGCAGAGAGGATAGAGCGCCACACTCTTCTGTCCTGACACACAACTCTCGCCTCATCCACATTCGTACATCTTGGCGTAAAAACTCGGCGATTTTTGAGGCTCCTTCGGTGACCATCATCCTTTTCCGCGGTCACCCTCTCTTTCTGGCGCCGTCAACACTTGCGTCATATAGCATTCTTAATATTATTTCCTCACTCATTCGTTCAACGTGCCCAAACCATCTGAGCGACTCTTTTTAATTCTATTAACTATGCTAAGATCATCTTTACATTCTTCCTGATATATATTCTTTATCATAAATGAATTTGACACTGATCTCATCTCAACTGCATTAAGTTTTCTTTCGTTCCTCTTACGCGTATAGTTAAAATATCGTGTTCTATGGAATAAAAGTTAAAATCATATTCTTTTTTAATTTTTTTTTTTATTATATGCTTCAACAGGCCAAGAAGCCCAATTACAGGGGCGAAAAACATCACAAAACACCCAGGCTTGATTAAATCACACAGATTCATTTTGACCTCACCGGGAATCGAACCCGGAACCCTCGGTGTGAGGGTTCCGGGTTCGATTCCTGGGGCCACTGGGCTACGAGGGACGCCTTAATTTAAAATTAATTAATATAAAATTGCCCGGTTTCCATATTAATGTTTCTACATCAGGGCGAATGCAAATCAGTCAAATCTGTCTTGATTGGTAGATTAATTTTTTTAATTTTTTTTATTTATTTCAAAAAATCCTTGTTTACAAATAAAGGTACTTAATACTAGTTTAACAATAAAATATAAGATAAATTACACATTTTTTTTTTGTTAAATTTGTGGATTATGCCACTCTACTAGGCAACGCAGAGTGGCGTTATAGAACACAATTATAATATTTTTTTGAATTCGTCAGTGATATTTATTTTCATAAGGTAGTAATTATGTATCTACAACGTGTCAAGTGTAATGTTAGTGAAAGTTGAGTGAGTGTAATATGTAAGTGTAAATATGTGTAGAATAATTGTTTAATGTAAAAAGGGTTAAAGTTTTGTTTAAGATTATTTTTTATTTTCCTTAATTAATTTATTTATTTATATAGGTATATATTTTTATTTGTAGACATTATTATGCAATTACAGTAAGTAAATTTTCAGTTGCTGTACTACCTTTGGAGGTAAGCCAGTTGTTTGCTAAAGCTTTTATTTTATTAATTGAGTATAATCTGATTTCCGGGAAGTCTGTTTTAAATATGTTAAATATTTTAGGCCCTATGTATGAGTAATTTTTCTGTCCATGTGTTGTCTTAGTTTTTGGTATTGTACAAATTGTACAAATCTTTCTTTCGAAAAAAAAAAAACTGCCTTGAATCCAGTGGTGTAGCTCAAAATAATTATTAACGGGTTCGATAAAATAATTTTGATACCGGACTATATTCCCCTTCGCTCCTTGAGTTTCATTTTATTTTATTTCTATTCCCGACCATGTTAAGATTTTTAACGTTAATTTAACATATACAAATTACCTTTCGGCTTGCTGAGGGAATACTGGGATCACTATAACCGGCGGAATCTGAAATATCAAACAAAGTGACTTATATATATAAATAAATATGTTTAGCTGCAATTCGAAGAAGTAGATATTATACATGGCCCCTTAAAAGCCGCAACAACCGTAGAACTTGTATGAGAAAATGTATGAATGTGGCCGAAGCAAAAGTGCTGTGCCAGGATAGAAGAGTGTGGCATTCAATCCTCTCTGCCTACCCCTGCGGAGAAACGGCGTGATGGTTAGTTAGTTAGTTAGTTAGATATTATTCTAAATCAACAATAAAGGTATCAGGCATTACCCTGTTTAATAGAAAATATTAACCTAACCTAATTAGCCAACCATCGCTCAGTTTCCTCGCAGGGGTAGGCAGAGTGGATAGTACGCCACACTCTTCTCTCATGGCATACCACTTTTGCTTCGACCACATTCATGCATCTTCGATTATTGAAGCTTTTAACAGGGCATTCTGTTTGCTCATTCCAGGTATTTCGCGGACACCCTCCGTTCCTGCTGCCTTCAGCCCTCGCCTCATATATTTTCTTTACCATCCTCTTCTTACTCATACGTTCCGCATGACCAAACCATCTCAGCCATCCTTTATTCTAGCTACTACATTACGCTACAGCCAGCATTACATTCACTTCTAACTTGTTCATTCCTCGCTCTTATGGATTATCACACATGCGCCTAAAACACCGCATTTCCTCCGCATTCAGAATTTTATTTTGCCAATTTCATGCCTCACCTCCATACATCAGAGTTGGCACCAGTACTCTATTATGAACCTTGCCTTATGCCTTCCGTTAAGGTTCTTCTATAGTCTTGTATCGTGCGATAGATTCCCAGTGGCATCACTTATTTCCCCAGGTCACCCTACTCTAGACATCCCTCTCAGGCTTGCCATCTCTACACATACCTCCTGGTTTGGCCAATGTAAGAAGGGGAGAAATGGAGACACTGGTTGTGGCTGGATTGGACTTCAGTGAGATCCATCAATACTTGTCCTTCATTAATTCTTTTTTTAATCCTGATTTATATCCTACTCTGTCGACCTTACGTTTTATTATGCCTAACGACATCTGTAGTCCTGTGTGAACTCCACTGCATAAAATTAATTAATTTCCTACCGCACTTATTAATTGTCTTCCGTTGAAGAGACCGCATCTATTCTTATAAATACGTTTTTGGACCACCGCCACCGCCCAAGCAAATAATCATATAATAAGATATCTAGTTACTTACCTAGTACCTAGGTTACCTAGGTTACTTACGTTTGGTGATTGGACGGGAGCAGGCAGGTTCCACAGACCACACAGTTCTGACAGCCTTTCTTCCCTTCTCTCTAGTAATTGCTCGGCGGCATCGTGTTCCAAATAGTACTGAAAGTGTTACAAAGATGTCATGAAAATCGACTTCCATATCTTTATTATTTTAATGGTTACAGTACCTAACTAACTAACTACGCCAATACGTAATAGATGGACGATAAAAAGCTTCCTGCTCCACAATTAGGTACCTATCTACATTTTGTTTAGTTTCATTAGTGGACCATAAACAATAAAAAACACGAAATTATACAATGACAATGAAATGATAGGTATAATTAATAAAAATGTACATTGTTTTTCACCACTTATATATTGAAAATATCAACATGTTTAAGGGCCAATGGTCCCTTCGTCATGAAAAATCGTATTTATAAATATTCAAATTACAAATTCAATAGTGAAAAAAATCCCGAATGCTATTCAACCTGCTTTCTATACTAATAATAAATTTAAAAAGTACATATTAAATGATTAGGATAAGGACGATTCTTTAAAAAAATAGGTTATTTATAAATTGATTTGTAATTATTGTAACTCCGCCACCGGAGCTAGATGAACGCCTCTAATCGAATGCCGGTGCCGGTCCCAAGCCCGGATAAAGGAGGAGGGCTTCCTTTCCTAAATCCTATCCTTCCCGTACAGTTTCTCTATGCCAAGATTGCGGTAACCAGCCCCTTTGGCGGCACTCCACCTTATCTCCACCTTAATCCCTACCCTCTATGGCACTCAACACACCGCTGCACGCCGACCGTCTCGCCTCGGTATGCCACCGGACCCGTGTGCGGCGGGTGAGTCTGATGGCGTGCAACACCTTTCTCACTCTAAACAAAGTCATATGCACAGCGACGCCTTCAAACTAAAATCCAACTAAGTTAGAATGGCGAGGGGATCCTCGATCACGAGGCCCGGCTACAACAACAACATGTAATGACTGTGATTATTTTTATAAAAAAAAAAAAACGTGTACAAATTTTGGTGTTAAATTTAAGGAACACTTGAGGTGTTTAAGTAGCAATGATTATTCCGAATTTGCGAATCATCTTTTGGTTATGGATCATTTTTTTGATATTAATAAGGTTTACAAATTTTATATATAAATTATACAGAATTACAGTTTGATAAATTAGAAATTTTTGAAATAAGAAAAAGTGTTAATAGTAGGTAAATTGAAAAGTATCAGGTCCTTTTTACAAATAGTTATCTTTTTAATTTGTTTTCATGTTAGTACTTCATAATTATTCATTTCCCATGTTTTATTTTTTTTTAATATTTTTTATTTGTTGTATCCTGACGAAGGGACCATTCGCCCTGAAACATGTTGATATTTTCAATATGCAAGTGATGAAAACAAAGTAAATTTTTAAATAATGTCACCAAAGAATTATTTTTCTCTTTTTGAAGACAGTGCAATGATTTAAAACATTTTTCATCATTTAAATGCGAACGCATCAAACATGAAGATACAAAGTAAAATATTCGCGACTGTATTTTTTATTGTAAGCTAATTGTTAATGTAACGAAAGTACCTACAAATTAACATGAAGATTGACAAAATAGCATTTGCTTCTCTATAAAGTCGAGGACTCGTGTATAGCTAATAACAACAAAGGCAGTAATTTTTTTTTAATTAAATGCAGTAAATGTTACGTAAATATAAACAATAGTTAAATGTAAAAGACTTGTAATTGAAAACAGTGTTAATTGGATGAAGAACACAATCATCTCGCAGTCACCTTTATATGTCCACAAGATGTGTGTTGTATAATCTCTGACTGAGACTTGATCTGCATTGCAATCAACCGAGGAGATGTTTTCCCTTGGCCACAACGATCTTCGACCTGAAAAGAAGTATTCCTCTCTTATCGCAAACTTTATCACGCAAAACACATTTGATCCATCATATGGATCTGAAGGGGATATTCTCTCTGTCACAGATATCACCAAAATGATTTATAAAACGTTAGAAATGAAATAGATGCTACTACTTTCATCCTTTTATTGTATTGTCAAACCACAGAAAAAAAAACAAAAGCGTAACAAATAATGCCACTTTCCTTCCTTTTAAAACCATAGATGTCGCACTAATCACAATTACTGACAAACAATGCGAATGGTTTTAGCCCGACCCAAAGAGGTCGCTAGAAAATATCGCGCCTTTGCGGAAAGACTGACATTTCGAAAAAATGTTTTTTTTTGCAAATCTGAAACCGCCGCATCGAGTTCTATGAACTCCAAAAAATGGCATCATTTGTCCCAATGATATCGTCAATGGTTTGCCCCACAAACGGCTGAGTAATGAAAGAAACAGACAAAATATCACTCTAATTCAATCGTTTGAAAGTAGTCTCCTGTAAAATCATTTCTTTCCGCAAAGGTGCGATATGTATAATGGTCTACGGCAACCACTTTTCGATTTTGCATTGGGTACTCTCTTTAATTATATCACTGTTTATTTGCATATTATTTTACTGCAATTGAAGCTTGAGACATCTATTAATAATTATCAAAACATTTTAATATTTACTCTTCTCAGGTGATCTCGACCACAATGGGTGCTGTTGGCCAAGCCCACCCCAAGAACGACAAGAAAGAGAAACATCATTGAAGTATGCATTTCTGGATTATCCTGAAAATTAAAAAAGAAAAAAATTTGCTCAAAGGGTGTCAAAATTTTTATGATAATTTTAAATAACAAATATGACAATATGATCATAATCTTGGCAAAACTTCAGGGAGCATTTTTAGCAAGTTTATTTTCATTTAATATTTAATATGTCTGTAAAGTAACTTTTCACAAGGAATTAAAAAGGCTACGCGTCATAAAAGCATTAAATGAAATCAAATGACTCAATGTCGTTATTAAACGAATATATCTTATAAATATTAAATAATATTACGTTGTAAAGAATTGCGATAATGAACGTAAAGCAATTTTGCACCATTTTCAGCTGACTCGCGATTTCGTCTCTGTTGCCAGAATGACCAAACTTCTTAATTCACTGAGTGAAACACAGATGGCGGATGTTGTGTTGACAGAAAAATGAAAACTCCTTGTATTTTCATTGTGAATTAAGTCAATTCTGATCTTGAGATGTGTGTGTGTGTGTGGTTCGGTAAGAAAATGATTATTATATACAGATTATAATCATAAATATAATCATAAACAAGTTCACTATGCAACGTTCTTGGAGGGACGAGTAGGACCTAGCCTGTGCTTTGTTTTGCAGTTTTATATCTCATCGGGGCAGCAAAATCATGACTTATCTACATTTGTATAGCTCTACATAATAATAAATTCTATTGACACAATGTTTTTAATATTTAATATTAAAAACATTGTGCCAATAGATAACCGCTCCCTATTATCGCTATAATAGTATCTTCAATCGATAGTTATTGTATATTTCTGTGAATATATCGACCTTTTATGTAATTCTCACTTTAATATTTGATTAATTTTTATTTTTGTCCATTTTAGAGCCATCCACTTTTTCGATACGGGAGTTCAAATTACTTTGCAATACTAACGCTAGATGGATGCCAGAATTAACCGATTGTAATATGGAGCAAAACACAACTTTAAAATTTTATTTAGAAAAACAAGAACAAAAATATGCTGAATTTATGTATGATTTGAGTATAAAGTATTTTTTATTCTATCTCCGCTAACGCTTTTTAAATACGAGATTAAATACTCTCTTAAAATGATAACGCATTGATGATATTGTTAATATTATTTTAAAAATTGAATTGAAATATTTTAAATAATACTGGCGCTGTTAAAAATAAACACAACTTAAAAATAATATAAATACCTACCTGTGTTTACTTACAGAGTTTAGGAGGAACTATGAACTGATGAAGAATGGAGTAGTATGAACAAGCGCGGATCCAGGGGGGGGGTCACGGGGGTCATGACCCCCCCCTGGGCTGGGTCCAGGACCTAGGTGGACCACTAATTAAAATACTCATACTCACATTCAGTCACTTATTAAATTTTTTTATTTTTCAGGTACTACTGTATCTTTAAGCAGAATACTGCAATCGAACTCGATTGATTTAAAAAAAGCTGCGGACGCTATTAATGATACTATAAGTGTTCTACAAAATAAAAGAGAAAATGCGGACGTAATTTACCGACAGCTTGTTGAAGAGGCTAAAGAAGTAGCTGAGCAGCTAGATGTAGAAATTAAATATCCCAGAATAGTGTCAAGAAAAATACATAGGGCCAATAACCAACCTGCTCAATCTGCTGAAGAGTATTTCCGCAGAGCCATATACATTAGGCTGTCCCGATATAATTTTTTTGGTTTATCTTAACACAAGACCTCTTAAAACTTGCGTAATTGAGCGTAGATTACCAAAATAATTTTAAAAATAAAATAAAACTATATCTTTAGGGTTCTACCGATCTACAAAGTTTTGAAAAATTGACATTTTTCTGGTGATATTTCGCTATCCTCAATTTGGCTCCTGAACTAAATACAAAAAAATATTAACTTTTTATTCTATTTAGCTGTAAATCATACATGACGTTTCGATTTGCATGCAAAAACACGTTACCAGCAACATCGAATTTGTTAGGTTTCAACCTGCAAATACCCTCAAGTTTGAACTTGTTTTGAGGACTTTCTTGACTTGACTCGCGAATGTTTTCTTCATAGCCAAAATAATTTTTATGCCATAAAAGTACCATGGCGATTGTTACGGTAGTAAAAGCGGATTTTGTGATTTTTAAATAAGAAGTTCGAGGCGTAGTCAGACCACTTATGCTATGTTCGGACCATACAAAGAACTCGGCAATCAGCAGCTACCAACTGTAAGGGACGTCATTTAATTGATTTTATTTGTCAAGAACGACCTGAAATTCTTTCATTATAATTGAAAAGATCCATCCAAATCAGATATATATGTGATTGTTTCCGAAGAGATCAACAATATTTGGACCAAAACTTCGATTCCAGTTGCAACTAAGGAACGAGTTATTTAATTAGTGAAATCCAATTTCGAAAAGTATCTCAATTTGAAAAGATACCCCAAAAACAAACGAAATGGTAGTTTTGAAAATAAACTGAAATGTTTTTTAGTCATCTGAGAAACTTTTTGACGTTTCCGCTTGTAAATGCACTTCATTTGAATCTTGTTCGTGTCTAAAACCTAAGAAAGTTTTCATCAATGTGAGAAGTTTTTGTTAGATCAAATAAATGATAGGAAAATGGTTATAAGCGGTTTTGATAAGAAAGAAACGGCTAGATTAATTAAACGACAGCAGAGATAAATTTTAGTCAATAACATAACAAATAATCAAGTAACAAAAAGTTGTGTTTTACTCAAGAAACCGATTCTGTCTCAACAAATTGTGATGAAGATTCAGTGCGTGAATCTTCCCCAGAAACGTATCCGATAACAGAGGCATCCCCAACAAACTCGCCCTCGACAGAGACACCATTGCCTTTGCCGACAGTTGCTAAAATCTGTGATAGATACGGTTTATCTACGCAATCTACTGCTGCTGTTGCTTCTGCGGTTTTGACTGACGTCGGCTTGGTTTCTACCGAAGATTTAACTCTGGTTATTGTATCTAAAGCCCGGAAGCTACAAAAGATATTAGAGGTATTGTTATAAAAAGCATTTACTTTGATGGACGAAAAGACCATTGCAAAGAAGTTTTAGAAGACCACATCTCAATTTTAGCACAGCCTGGATAAATTTATTTGGGACACACAATACCGAAAGACGTGGCACTGCAAAGGGAATTCTTACTTCGATCACAACTTTAGTAGAGGGTCGAGGTTGGAATTAAGATGACGTGATTTGCGTTGAATGTCACGGAACTGCAACTAACACCGATTGGAAGGGTGGCGTGATTCAATATTTAGAGGAGTATTTGCAGAGACCTTTACAATGATGTGTTTGTATGCTTCATGTCAATGAGTTACCCCTTCGTCATTTATTCTTGCCCTTAGATGGTTGCACTTCGGGTCCTAGAGAATATAACAGACGCATCACAAAGTGTAAGTGATGTTACTTCTAGAGATGGCTTTATTAGAACTAGGATGCAATCTCGAGCAGAAATGCCAAATTTTGGACACAAAAATAAGTTTAAATTTTTAGTTTTTGTCATTGATTATAATCTATATTTTGTTTATTTTATTTTCTCGTGATTTGTTTCATTAATTTCAATACTAAAATACCTTATAAACATGATTTTTTTATTATTTTAGGCAAACGGTTTAACTCTATAAAAACGTAAAATTTACAAAACTTCAAAGCTCGGTAGAGCCTTCAAGATGACAAACAATTCTATTTTTTGTTACCTTTTTCGCGATTTGTGTAAAATTAGGCAAATTTTGATACCTCTTGTGATTGTGTAGCTCAAAATTTTTTTTTCTCATACATGGACGGGACACCCTAATATACATCCCTCTTCTGGATTCAATAATAAGTGAGCTACAGGACCGTCTGTCTCTTGAAATACTTAATTTGTTTCAACTAAGCGTTTTCATGCCAAAAAGCGAATACAATAATCAAGATATTGAAACTGTGAAACAACTAGCTCCAGTTTCTGTCGTTGTAAACGAATATCAGCTGTGGATGGTGAAGTGGCAGCGGAGTCAGGACATATCTTAGTCGATTTCCGACCTTATTTTAAATTGCGATATAGAGATGTATCCTAATATAAGAAAAATTTTATGTATTATGGCTACACTACCTGTTAGTGTAGCGACAGCGGAAAGGTCTTTCTCTACGTTGCGAAGAATCAAATCGTGGTTAAGAGCTTCAATGGTTGAAGAACGTCTAACCGGACTGCCTCTTCTCCACGTCCATAAAAACGTACCCGTTGGAGTAGATGAAGTGATAGCGCGTTTCAGGAGAAGACGTAAAAGAAAAATTGATTTTGTTATTTAAATATAGGTAGGTATTTTTAAGTACAGTAGGTACTTACATTTATTAATAAAATACCTTCGTTTTACTTGTAAGTATCTATTATTATCAAAATTAAATTATAACTTCTTGTGACTTGACCACGACTATGTGACCCCCCCCTGGCGCCAAAGCTGGATCCGCCCTTGAGTATGAAAAAATATTTCTTGCGTGTTGACTATTTATACATTTTTAACAAGCGTAGAACCGTGACAATTATTACATTTCTTTGAATAAAATATGCTAAAAACTACTGATATGTGATATAAAATGAATCCAAAACATTGAGATTGCTTGAGGATGCGCTTTTTTAAAAAGCACGCTTGGCATGAGGTTAAGTTAATCATAGATTTCTTTATATTAAATTATATAAAATATAATTTAAAAAAATGTGATATAACCTGAATTGATAACATTAAGAGTGCCCGAAGACGTTCTTTTTCAAAAGACACGCTGATACTTCAGATAGTTAATCAGCAAAATGAAAATTATCGCAATGACAGCGGAAAAATATAATGTGATGTTATTTAATAACATACTTAGTTGCATTACATATTTATCTTTCCGTTGATGACTAACAAGTTGCGTAAGGAGAATATTGAAGAGAGACCCTAAAAACTTCTGAATCAAAATGATGTGTTCTGAGATCTTAAATGTTTATTAATAAGATGTTTAATTTGTTATTTAAATTTCATTACAGATAATCTAAATAACAAATTAAGATCATTACAGATAAAAAATAAATAATAATTATATATTACATTTGATGGCTTTTTGTCATCATTTTTAAAATTTGTAGAAGTTTAGGGGAGACTAGAACCTTAGTATTACAACTAAGGAAACTTATTTTCAATTCTCAATTCATTAATAATTCCTTGATGTAAACAACTATATTTTATTAATTTATTTTAATATAAATAAGCCTAAAAGCACGCATATACTGGGTTATTTGGAAAACATTAATAACCTCGCAGGACTATATTCCTGCGTTGATTATGAGTCGTAAATGTTCAAGCTATATTGACCTAATATTAATAGTTAAGGAGATATGCGACATCAAAGTTTGCATTTTTTTTTCAATATTTCTGACTTATTTTTTTAAAACGTTGGACTATCATTACAGTAACTTATATCGAATATGAAAAATTTATTCCCTTTTATACAAGTCAAATAAAAAAATAAAAACCTACGAATTCCAATTGGAAAACATTCCAATTGAAATTTTTGTCAGAGTTTTTATCATTTTATTTAACTTGTATTGAAACCAATAAATTTTTCGTAATCGATATGAGTTACTGTAATGATATTCCAACGTTTTACAAAAAATAAGTCAGAAATATCGAAAAAAAATGCAAACTTTGATGTCGCATATCTCCTTAACTAGGTCATAATAGCTTGAACATTTTCGACTCATAATCAAGGCAGGAACCTTTCAAGGTTCTAAATGTTTTCCAAATAACCCTGTATATTTTAATCAATATAAAAATCATCTTACGAAATAATGCAAAGGTTTATTTAAGAGAAATATGTTACGTCGTTTTAAAAACAATTATGCTATATATATATAATTTAAATAGAGGGAAATAAAGTATTATTAAGTAAAAATATAATTGTAGAAAAATTAAAACATTGTTTTTATACGAGAATTAATTATCCCTCAAACATTTCAGAGAATATATCCCTATCTTAAACCTCCCTAGCCACGCCTTTGCAAAACCTTTAGTAATTCCTTATTTACATTTGCACATCTTTCGGTGTCTTCTTGGCTGAGATTTTAATCGCACTACACCGTTTGCGTAAAGGTACAGATACACATGCTTCTTTACTGGCATGCTAAAGAGCATGCCACTAATAAGCATGCCCTAACAACTGTACACGCTTGCTCTTTACTGGCATGCTTATTAGTGGTATGCTCATAAATAAGCATGCCTAAAGCTAACAATCAAACACACATGCTTATAAGTGGCATGCTCTTGTCATAGAATAGAGACGCTCTTGTTCAAAATGGAAACTTTGCAAACTGAAATAGAAAATTCAAGTGAACCAATAAATCAAAAAAGTTCCCGAGTTTCCATCCGCACATTTTTGATTTTAGTTTATATAATTTTTATTGTAAGATTTGAATCATTCATGCCTATTAATAAAGTTTCGTAAAAATTATTTCTCACTATATTATTTTTACACAACGGTGACCGAGTATTCCATAGACATTCGTGATTCCTATAATAAGTCACGAAAAGTAATATTTTATCATCTCCCCAACGCGCCATATTTGTTTCATCTGTCGCGGACTGAGAAGATCGCATCGATAATACTAGCCGCGAAGCCCGCGAATGACATAAGCATGCTCATAAATAAGCAAGTCTGTTCACACATGCTCCAAAGATACCCCTTCTCTATGGTGAATGACAGTGGCATGCTTATAAATCAACCGGCGGTTGATTTTTGAGCATGCCACTAGGTGGCATGCTCATTTCTAGCAATGTGCGTACACATATGCCACTAATAAGCATGCCACTGTCAACGTCGATACTGCGCATGCTCACGTGCCACTAAATAAGCATGTGTATCAGACGCCTAAGGAAATCAAAATAAAATATACCAGTCCACTAATTTGCTTGCCTGGTAGCCTATAAGAACCTACGTAACGCATTTGATACAGGTTCGATTATAGCGAAAAATAAGGCTCATCAAGCTGCCCTTGAATTTAGCGTAATTTTATTTAATTTGGATGAAACATGACCAAAACAACACGACAATGTCACGCGTGTCGTTCGTTCAAACGCGATCCTCGATCAAATTGGTTCGTATTATTTCTCTGCCGCACTCATCACTGCGGTGACAAGGATGGGAGATGGTTTATGAACGGATTGTATTAGTTAATATTTCACCCATGTAACTAACTAACTCCTGTCATGAATGTCATTTTTTTAGGACAGGAGGAGCACCCATGAAGATAGATTACAGTAGCGAAAACATCTACATGAAAAGATTCTCAAAGGATGTTATCCACGCAATGAACTAAATAACCAATTAACATGATATTACAGATTCGCGCAGGTGAAATCCAAATGAATCACTTACAATCATGGCAGGCTATCGAAGATTTTAAGACCTTTGCACATCAGACAATTTTGTGAGGTATTTTTATTTTTACTTTATTACTTAAGCTGTCTGACCTATTCTGAAACGAAT